>CAKNYM010036581.1:0-24920 GCA_932195095.1 Andricus curvator | reverse complement strand
AATACTAATTTAATATTTCATAGAGTGGAGTAAAGCAATTTTTTTGAGAAAAAATGACCTCAAAAATTATTTGTGAAAAATTTTTTTTCCAAAAAAATGTTTTGTTTCCAAATGTTTTTTTCAAAAATTTTTTGTCACAACATTTTTTTCCACAATTTTTTTTCACCAAATTTTTTTTCAGAACATTTTTTTTCAAAAAAATTGCTTTACTCCACTCTATGAAATATTAAATTAGTATTTTTCGTTACCTCTTCCTAACAACTTTTTCGGACGGTGTTGCAAAAAACAGCGTGTGATACAAGTGCGCATAGGTGATTGGTAATTCGTGTGATTGCATCTAATCACCTATTTTGCGCACTTGTATCACGAATAACTATTATGAGATTTAATTTATATTAATTTATAAATTCGCAACTCAGAAGATTCGAACCCTCAAAGACTGCTGATTCACCAGTTTCTAAACATAAACCAGGAGTGCGTAAACACGCGCAGCCATCGAGGCCAAACAAAATAGGTATTATAAAACTTCGAGCCACTCATCCGTCGAGCTCGAAGCACACATAAGAGCACACGCAAGCACCGCGCGTTTGGGTGAGCATGTGTGCGTGCCACGTACAGGCGGACCTACTTCCTAGTTCCCAGATTTGTCGGGCAAGCTCGTGAGTGCTCTGAGAATCTTTTCCCAATCACTCGTAATATTTTTCTAATTATTCACGTAAAACAAAAGTGATGAACCGTTTTAGAATTTTCATATCGATTTCGTCAATCTTTCTCAAAGTTCGCAGATTATTTACGAAAATACATAAATATCCGATGAATTTTTCTCATATCCGAGACCTAGCTACTAGTTCGTGACTTTTTTACGGATACATTTTTTCCGTGTAGGATATAGTCAGGAAAATAGTATTATTAGGTTGCTGCAGATGAAATGGCCGTTTTTGATTTTAGACATATTATGTGACTGGTTGAAAATAAATCTTTTTTGTTTGAGGATTCTACTATTTTATTGCAATTTTCCAAGAATAAATTGAACTGTTTTTATTTAAAACAAAAATAATTTTCGGAATGAAATGTCAAATATAATAAAATCAAAAACTTGGAAACACTAATATTTTCGTTAGCAAATTTAAGTTAGGAAAAAGTGATATTCACAAATTTAATAATAAAACCGTAGTTGCAATAACTAACAGTTTAAATAACATAAGTTGCAAAATAGGTTTGGAAAAATTACCATTCCCATAAGGAAGATGGGGTGAAAGGAAAAACACTTGAATGTAGTGTTTTGCGAAAATTCCCATTTAAAATAGGAAATGCAGTGCCTCTTTGTTCTGCTGCCCCGGAGACCCGTGTCCGATTCGCGCTAGCGCTTTTTTCTTCTAACACGATTTTTTCTGTTTCAGCTTAGAATATAATATTAACATCTAATTTTATGTTGAATGTAAAACTGTATAATGGGTGCAACTGTCAGAAATATAATTTAAAAAAGACGGTTAAACAATTACCGCAGAGTCCGAGTAGGAGCAACAGCCATCTAAAAATGACACCACCTCCCAGTAGAACCGCGGTAAATCACACCTATGGCCACGTTTCACGACCGTGCGACCCAAGGATGACAGCTTTCTGCATCCATCTCAATAGTACCTGAGCATATTTTTGGCACGAGGTTATGGCTAAATAAGGTTACGAACCAGTGATAGTTTCGCACCTCCGAGAGCACCAATCACAAGAGCAATTACTTTAACCGAATGTTTTGGGTACAGTCGTTGCAGCACCCTTTTAGGATCTTGATACCTTTCCTCCTTTTCCTTCTCCTTGGCAGTGATGTTGTAGTCGGCCGGAGCCGAGAATTCGATCACGAATATAGTTTTTTTCTCGAAGTCTTGGAAACGATGTCAGGCCTCGAGTATGCAACGGAGACAGCTGCCCGAAAATCGTAGTTACAGAAAATTTGGCACTTCTCGTTTCAGACAATTGACTCTTATCTCCCTCGGAGCGTTCGGCAGGGCAGGATCGCGACAAACACCGTAAGAGCGACAAAGATGGTAATAAAGCATTCTCAGGTCCGCATTTTGTCTGTAGAGATACGTCGTTCCTGCGTGGGTGGCACAACCAGATAGTATGTGTTCTAGGTACTCAGCCTGTGCGTGACACGCTCTGCACCTATCGCTTAGAATTTCTTGACGTAAAATGCGGTGACGGTATACTAAGGTGGAAATGACACCGTTCTGGCATGCGAAAATGAAACCCTCTGTACCTGAATTAACTCCTGGTGATCTGAGGAAAGCAAGAGTTTGCTTCTTCGACAAGGACTGATTTTTGACATTTCTGTGAAAGTTTTCGTGCATTTTCTTGTCGAGTAGCTGTCGGCGGAATTTTTAAACCCCTGCTTTGTTTAATTCGGCTTTTAAAAGCGAGGCATCTAGATGAAGTATATATATATATATATATATATATATATATATATATATATATATATATATGCTTCATAGCGTTCATGAATTTGAATTGTAAACTATAAAATTTTGCACATATCAGGTTTAAAATAATTGTTTAACTGAATATTGATCTTAATTATTTTTCTCAACAATAAAATATAATTATTTTCAAACGATACAATTTTCGAAGATTTAAAAATGAAATCAAACCATTTTCAATGTGCATTTCCACGGAAAGTGTCATTTTCTCAAAAAAAAGTCCCAAAACAAATTTTAAGGCACACATTTCAATCTTTTTTCCTACATTCTAAATACATATGACCGTCCGCGAAGAAAGGGACCTAATGCGTCAAAGCTGAATTTTGCATTTGAGTAGCGGGGATGCGTCTACGAAAAATGGGCGGGGCTGGCTTTCGTAGGCCTCTCGTTCGATCTTCGCGTACGCTTATCATGCCTATATTGGTAGCTCAATAACAAGAAAAGTAATTAACTTAAAAAGTTTCTGATTATTGGAAATGAAAGAGTAACTCAGAAACTATCGACTGGTGTAAGAAAATGATAATCGATTTTTTCCGCATTAGGTCCCTTTCTTCGCGGACGTCACACATATAGAAACGCATATTTTATCATGGCCCATATTTTTGAGCATGCGCGCAGTTTGAAGAAAATATTAAAATTAGTATGTCCATAAGCTTAATTGAATGAATTATATTTCAGGAATAGATAGTGATGCATGTGGATCATTTAAAAAATTTTCAAAAATATCGTCAGATTAAATCAAGACCTTGAACACCATACTCATCACATCGAGACGAACGATCAAACAGTCGAGATGATCGTCTCGTCTCGATCGACTTTTTTCATTGCAAATTCTTGATCTCCATTAGATTTCCGTTCCATCTTAGTATGTTTTAAGCAAATCTCGATTTTTTCCAAAAATGATCGACATGCATCACTAGGAATAGACGATTAAGTAGGGTATTTTCTTCTTTTTAAATTCTCATGATGCTTCCCAGTAGTGTGCAAATCACTATCTTCTTGATTAAAAATATATAACGAGCGTCTGCAAAGAAATAGTGGGGACATTATTTCAAAAATTCGAAACTTTTTTACTAAATTTTACGTCATCATACTTTATCTTTTATTTTAAATCAAGGTCGGTTGTTTTTCCAAAACTGAAATTATATCCTGACCATTTAGAACATACCAGTTGGTAAATTAAACAGTTCGAAGAAAATATATTATCTTATTTATTATTCTTACAACGAAGTACTGCGAAATATCACAGGAAAGTAAAAGTTAATCTATATTGCTAATGATTCTTTTCGAGTGGCCGTCCACTCTAGAATCGATTCTACGTGAGCATAATTATTCCGTCAATTAGATCACGATTCCTGTGATTCCACACATGAAGCATAATCCGGTTTGATTCTGAGCGTAAGAAAAGAAAAGAATCGAATCCAAACTCAGAAGATCGCACATGGATCATTCTGACAGTTGCGCGCATTGAGTTGCATCAGTACGACTGATTTCTGTTGATTCCGCCTGAGTCCAGCTGATTCTTCGTTGATTCTTCCTCGATTCCTTCGTTTCTCGACCACACTAGGGGAGCGTTTACATATTACGTAGCATTAAAAGTGGGAGGACGGGGTTCGTGTTTCGTTACGATCTGTTATGTGTGTGTGTGTGTGTGGGGGGGGGGGTATTTTTAACCCGATTACATAACATGTTTAATTGCATGTATTTCTCAGGGTGGCCTGCTGGACTGGGAAACCGGGGAAACCCAGAAATGACCGGGAATTTTTCGGAGACTAGGAAATATCACGAACTGCATGTCACATGATATATCATGAAATTTAAAATAAGTTTGATTTCAACTTTTTTTTTAAACGTTAAGTTTAATTGTTGACTTTTTCAATTATGAAACCATTTTATGATATATATTATGGAGCATTTTTAAAATGCAGTTTTGAAAACTTAAACAATACAGAATGAACAGCGTTTGAAATTAATATTTGTTGACAAAAAATTTCTGTAAATAAAAACTAATTAACAATTTCAAAAACGGAACTGTAGTTCAAGAATTCGAGATTGAATGGCATTCTTAATATTTTTTAACATTGAATAATTTACAGGTATTAACGTTATAAATGTGAACTATTTCCATTTAACTTAGTAGGTAAACAAATATAAACGTCCGATTGAAAATTTATCAACTACTTTTACTTTTATTAAATTAAAAATAATATTCAAATATTGTTTCAGTCTAAAATATTCCATTTTTAACCCATTCGAACTGAAATTTTTTAATTAAAGAAAATAACAATTTTGCAGTGACTTAATACTTTTTGACTGTTCATTTAAAATAAACAATTATAAAAATAGAATATTCATAACTAAATAATTTGAAACTGAACTGTTTGAAACAGAAAGCCTTGAATCTTCAAAATTTCACAGAGCTAAACTTAAACTTTGAACGTCACAATGTTAATTTGAATTTTTCTATTTAAAAAACATTCTATTTTAAAGTAAAATTGTGTAATTTCAATGTACAGAATAGTTAATCAATTATTTGAAACAGAATACAGATTTTTCAAGATTTACGAAATAAAATTTAGAAGCTTGTTAAGGAGTTTGAAAGATTTTCAGGTAATAAAAAAATTGTCCTAAATTCCTGGGAAAATTTAAAATTATTTTTTATTTTGAAAAATTAATTTTAACAGAAAATGTTTGGAAGGACTTTAAAACAAAAACAAATTTTAATGAACACATGACAATTAAACCAGTATTACTTCAGAAAAAAATCGAGTAAGTTCAAGAGATAATTAGAAGTTTCAAAAAGATTAAAAAGTAATTGAAAATATGAAAAAGATTCGAAAAAATTAAAACAAAATGTATATTTTTGAAGATTTCGAACCCAAAATAGAGAAGCTTTTACAAAAATTTGAAAAGTTTTTAACGGAAAAAAAATTAGGATTCCCAATAATGTTGAAATAAATTTTTATTTTCAAGAATTAATTTTCATTTTCCATATCGTTTGATCATACCTTAATTCCTACACGACTAATATAAAAATAATTATATTGCAATCAGTATGCAAACAGTCTTCTTTCATTCTTCATACTGAAAAAGAAAAACATGTGGACACGTAGTTACCGAATATTACACACACAGCTTAAGTTCTAATATATTGACTATTAATTTATATCCAACAGCCATACCACGCTGAAAAAACCAGTTCTCGTCGGATCACTGAAGTTAAGCAGCGTTGGGCGCGGTTAGTACTTGGGTGGGTAACCATTCGAGAATACTGCATGCTGTTGGCACATCGTGGGTGTGGTGAGCCCACACTTGTAGTTATTTAGTACAAGAAACTATCCACCTCGAAACACTACCCGAATCGGGTAGTGTCACGCCTACCCTGAAAGGGAAATGGCTTAATGGTATACATACACAATTGATACATATATATATATATATATTGCAACCTGCGGCTTCTATGATGCTACAGCTAAGTTGTCTAATATCTTAATTAACTAAATAATTTTAATTAAGAAGAGTCTATAAAAAAAAAGAAGGGACTTCCACGGAGAAAGAATAAGATTCTTTGGTTACTCTTCAAAAGTTCTTTTATTCACTTACGCCTGTTCTAGCTTATATGTACAATCAGGTCCCTATACATGACCCGAGCCATGTCCTATTCTAACTTATAGGGTAATTCACACGATGAAATAGATAGCGAAAACGTACAAGATAAAAATAATATGAGAGATTAATAATTGTAATAACTAAATTTTACCGATAAAATACTGCACTTCGGGCAGTTTTTGGTTTTGGCTTTAAGTAAAATTAATGTCCCGCCTCTAAGAAGATAAATTTAAAAGAATAAACTGAGTTCAATGACCTGGTCCTTGCGTTACGTGGATCTAGAATCCTCTAGAGTGTTCGTTCATTAGTTTTTCATAATACCTGTCTCTCTAGGGGATCGACAGGTATCGCAAAGGCGCAGGTGAAAAGAGTTTTCTATCTTAATTCACACATAAAATAATACGATAGTCAGAGAACAATAAGAATATGAAAGAAGGTAATAATGAGTTCGCTATTAAGGTTTACAATCTATCGCTCAGGTGCGGAAGGCTAATCCCTACAAAGGTTAAGGGAGCACGCTTGACTCCTACCACCTGGGTTGAAACGCCTGAGTCCCAAGTATTCGCTTTGGCGAGAGAGAGAGAGATAGTGAAGCTAGGACGGAGTGCCTCGACTTTCCAAATTCACTCTATTGTGAATTTGAGGGATTTATATCCTCACCTCCAAGCGAGGTCCTTTTAGGCGAATTATTTAGTGTTTCTCTAGAATTTACTTTCGAAGATTTTCTCAACCACGTTAAGAGCAGTGCAACTCCTCTTAGTGCTTGTAAATCTCCGAGATATAATTTCTAGTTCTCCAGATTATTATATTTGATGGTGTTGACCTTAGGCATCGGTATAACCTCCGCTTAGCTCGAAGATCAAATATAATAATTTTCAAGTCAAAAAATATCTCGCTAAGAATTTTTTCAAAGTACTCACAGCCATTTTTATCGCGAGTCACAAATACGCGCAGAAAAAAGGCTTCGTTCACTTTGACCGAAATCTGTCAGAATCGCACTCTCAAAGTTGAATCTCTGCACTGGCATACAAGCGCTGGCCCTATGCTGGTAGAACTCTGGCCTAATGCATGACAGCCAAACCGTTTCTCACGGAGTTACGCCAATCGTCGGTTCAATACTGGCACTTTACGGGCCCATTAAAAAACGCTGACAATGGCCACAGGTGGAATTTTCCGTACTCCGCCAGAGTTCACCACCGGCGCAGTACTGGCCTAGTACTGGTCACCAGTACAGAAAATCAGCCATTCGCCCAGTACTGGCTAATGGCTGGCTCCACGATCGGCGCAGTACTATGCCGACAGTATAAATATTTAAAAAAATTCTGAAATACGTTTAAAAATATGGTTCATGTGTTCTAACATGTCTGAAAACTATAAATACAACTGTCGCGAAAACAACTTTTTTCCTGTTTTTTTTTTAAAGAAAAAAATTCTGAGTTCCATGTTTATGTAAAATTGTAAATGTTCAGAAAAAATTACATTTTATGTCAATCTTAAACATTGTAAAATGGTCTAAAACACCTAAAAACCAAACCTTACACGAAAGTTTAAAAAAATTTTATTACAAAATTGTCAAAGTACACGATCAAATTTCTAAGTACCGTCGTTAAAAATTTTAAATGTTCATAAAAAATTACATTTCCTGTCATTGTAGAAAGTTGTAAAGTAGTCTAAAACGCCAAAAAACGAAATATTACACGAAGAAAAATTGTAATCGATTTAAATTATTTATTTAAAAAATATTTGATTGATATTTCTGTTAACAGTTCGTATATTTTACATTTACATATCGTCGTATAATAATAAATATTTAATTAGAAAAAAAGAGTTTAAAATTTGGTGTTTTAAATTTTTTGAGCTGTATAGCTTATGAGGATGGCTTTTTGATCGAGTTTCAACTCGTAGGTTTAGCGCAATGGTTAAGACTCTCGACTGCTAGGCGATAGATTTAGGTATAGATGTAGGTTCGATACCCCGTAGCGTTAGAAATTTTATTTGTAATATAATATTCAAAAATGTAATATATATATTCACTCTACACAGGACAGTTAATATTCAAAGTCAAAATACTAGCAATCAATTAATATTTATTTTTTAAATTACCTTTTTGTCATATCGTTAGAGTATAGCAGTAGTGGGTGCTAAAATTGAACAAAATGTTTGAATGAAATTTCAATTTTTGAAATTATAAATATTATTCCGACGATATGCAGTAGTATGATAATGAATTTATAAAGTAGATGCTTCCTAAAAACAATTAAATGAGTTTTTATCATTTTTTAAATTAATTCCGGCATTTTCGTACGCCAGGAGTTTGCCAGTACAGCGCCGGCGGTGTGCCGTACCGCGGCTGTACCGCACCAGTACTGACTGCCAGTAGCGCGATATTCCTAGTTAGTACTGGCACAGTACTGCGCCTATTGTGAATTTCCTATTGTGGCAGTACTGCGCCAGTATCGATATTCAGTACTGGGCCAGCACTGGCATCCCAGTACAGAATAGCGTTATCATCCCAGAGATGTGCCAGTATATGTACCAGCACTGGCTGCCAGTAACTCGCCAGTACTTGCCGGTACTGGCACAGTACTGCGCCCGTTGTGAATTTCCCATTGGGTGGTGCGGGGTGAGACCCTATATTGGTATACCGGATTACTATTTCAAACTGCACTATCTACTTTATAGCCCACTGCCCATCGCAGTATGAAAGAGGATATCGTACAAGTTATAAACTGTATAATTCACAATTTTTAATTCACAATGGAAAAACGTAACGTCTGCCAGCTTATATGTGAAACCTTACAATGTGGAGCAGTAATTTAAACAGCGTCTACCAGTGCTATTCGACTCTACAATGCCAAACTGTAATAGCTGCTTTATGTATTGCTACAAATGGTATTTCGACCACTATACTTTCAGATTACTGGTTCACACTGCATTCAACACTGTGAAAACTGCTCATTTCACAGTGGGTACGCATTAAACCTCAGCTTTACTGTTCGAGATTGTACATCTTACAGTGTACTTTTTCAGTGTATAAACGCAAATTATATGGATAATTTGATTTAGCACTGAAATCTTTAGTGCAATAATTTGTTACAACTTTTTTTTCTTGTACACAAACTAGTTTTAACAAGCATAGACAGTGTCTCCCCTGGTGGTGAGGAGAAAAATTGCACTCAAGGCGAAAAGTTTCAAACCCAGAGGAATACATACTTATTCTCTAATTTTATTATATTATATTATAGATATTGATATTATAATTCGTTAATATAGATACAATATAATATATTATATAATCATATTACTGTTTCTCTCTCTGATTTTACTCAAATAAAATTGAATGGAAATTATATTGGGATGTATCACGAAAAATTTACTTCCAATAAAGTAAGCAAATGTAATTGCGTTTAACGTTTAATTCAATTTTGGTATTAAAAATGGTTTTAAATCTATTTTTTCATCATTCAACTATTATTTTAAATATATTACTTACAAGGGACATTAGAAATACTTTCTCAAACTCTTTTCTATTTCAGTTTGTTAGAAAAGGGTTAACTTATTAAAATAATGATAGATTTATTTGCCGAAAAATTGATATAAAAATTATTTTTTATTTTGCATTTTTACTAAAATAATGTTAGTTTGCGATAAACGTTAGGCCTTTCCAATATAAAAACCTCTTTGTTCCAAAAATATGTTTAGAAGAGTAATTTGATTGAAAAAAGTCATTTTTTTCCATTATTTACCTGATTTTTGTAATATTTCAAAATATTCTGATTTTTAAAAAAAAAGTTTTAGACAAAAGTTATTCCTTTCAATAAAATGGAACCTTTTTTAAAACAAAATTTTTTTGTTGACATGTAACTTTTGATGAAAAGCCATTCATATACATATTTTAACTTTGAATTTTACGAAATGTACATGATTTTCGAGGCCCATAATTTTCCTTGTGGGGACGTTTGTTGGCCACCCAAATACAGAAAAATCGGCAAAAATTTTAATCGTATCTTGATGCGCGCGATTTTTACAGCTGCTGGCCCTGGAGTGGACATTTTCGCTGAAAAGGAGTGGACATTTTAGCCTTAAATTGGACATATCTTTTGCGCGCACTGCGATATTAACTTTATCCATGGTAAACTTCTTCGGCCCAACATACTGTTTAATTTCCGTGAGCATAGAAAAGTGTGCTTCAAATATTCTTGGAGTAAAGTACGATGATGGAGTGAACATTTTTTCGCCAAATTGAAAATTTTCGGTACTTGAATGTGTGATACTTCTATAATTTTAGTAGCAAATTTTTTTCCTTTATATGGTGACTGCTGGTCACCTAAATCTAATAGAAAATCGAAATATTGTTGACCTGGGTAGTTGCGTGCACTTTCCACAACTACAGACCTTGGAGCGGAGATTTGAATTGTAAAAGCGGTGACACGGCTTTGAGATATTTTTGCTGAGTTAGAAATCAAACCACAATGTGAAATCCATAAAATTTTAGTAGCCTATGGTCCACTGAAATAACATGATTTTGCTAAAAATTTTCCAACATTGCGCAGAAAAGCTGTGAGCATGCAAAGCATTCACTTTGCAACTGGTGACAAATATTACACAGGTATATTTTTAGGATTTTTTCCACCTATTATATGTTCTATCCTTTTAAAAGGGTTTCTGAAATAACTGTGAGCTTTCGTTTCTATTTCAGGGAGTCTGTCTGTAAATTTTCATGCAATATAACTTGTATTTTAAGTGTTGGTTTGTGTATAATATCACGGTGACCGAAACGTGACACCTTTCGCGGAAACGCCCATATGCTTTTAATTCAAAGTTGTTTAATACTAAACGATTCCAGTGCGAAATAATTCAATGTTGAACGTTTCAAGCATTTTTAACGTTTTCAAGTAATTACCAAATTAGATAATTAACATACATACATACATTGATTAGCAGTTCGAACTCGAAAGTTCATTGCCTCACTACCCGATTCGGGTAGTGTTTCTAGGTGGATATTTACTACCAATGTGGGCCCACCACACCCACGACGGGTCAACAGCAACGCAGTATTCCTGAATGGTCACCCATCCAAGTACTAACCGCGCCCAACAATGCTTAACTTCAGTGATCTTACGAGAACTGGTGTTTCCAGCGTGGTATCGCCGTTGGCGATAGAAAAAAATTAAAAAATTAACTGAAAAGGAAAATTAAAGAAACATTGTAAGTAAGGGCTACCAAATATTTCAAACGAAGGAACATATTTTTGATGGTTCAAAACATTGTTTCAAAAATTATATTTGAAAAACTTTTTTCCACCGACGTATTGTTACGAGAGCGTGAATCTCACTCCTCTTCCCCACTACCACCCTTGGGCCATACGCGCCTATAAAATACGTGGGCCATAAAGTAGCGTCCCGGCCCGGCGCATATTCAGTTCACTTCTAGCCTTAGTGTAATAAAGACGTCCTGAATTGCTGTCCGCAATCCAGTTCTCTATACAAAATAAACTTTTGAATCAACTTTGATCAACTTTTTGAATCCTTGCATTCTACGGAATTATTAAAAAGAATGTCCCATAGAAGTTGTGTCATTGAGACGAATCCTGAAAATAAGAGAATTTCTACGGAAATTTAAAAGATCAAGAAACTCCGGATCTACCTACGGGCGACCCAATAACCCTGAAAAATAAGAAAACTAGAGTTAAAACTAGTTGGTGAATTGAGTAGCCGCTATACTACGCAAAACTCTTGTTTTTCTGGAATTAACTAAATTGAACAAGGCTCGCAAACAGGCGGAAAAGGTAACAGCCTATCTACAAAGGAACAACGCAATATTGCAACGAAGCGTAGCATCAGCAAGGGAACTGATACGTCAGCACCTGGAATGCCCGATTCCAGATAGTAAGAAAAGGAAGTTCACGGTCATCCGCTCGAATTATCAAAGGAAAGAGCACAGCTGTCAGCATTAATTTCTTAAATTTTAAAAAAATTGAAAGGTTATAAACTACGGTGTCGTTACAAGAATAAGTCGTTCTCAACCCTCTTTGTACGGGGACGGTCTATCGAGACAGAACTGGCAGGGAAAGTTTCGGCCTAGTCAACATAGAACCAGCAAGGCGATGTTTGAAGACCAGAATAGGATAGTAGGTATACTTCTGGTGCTCCAGAGCATTGCCACCTTCAATGAAAAACAAAAGTGACTCGAAACTTCATGTGTAGGGTAGACTGGGTACGGTTGTGCCAGGGTACGGTTGTGACAGTCGTCATATTAGCGTAACTATAAGGAATACCTGGTAGAGTGGAAGGGGAAAGAGGAGCGGCAGGCCCACCTGAACATGCGTTAAAGCATTGCGTCAATTTTTGCGTGAGATTGAAGCCTGCAGAGGACTACATCACTTTTTAACAGCAAAAAGTAAGTATTTTTATTCGATTTCTTTTAATAATTGTTGTTATGTGTCTACAGATAGAGTAACAAGTGAGCCGCATTGTGTCTCTCTATGTACCCTTATCGTCCATATTTTGAGCATCATTTTGAGAACATGTCCAAGTGTTTCTGGCTCTTGCTTGCACGCTCGGCAGTTGGTATCGCCTACAGGTATATTCATTATGCGCTCGCGGTAAACTAAGGTGTCTATAACGCCATCTTGACAGTCAAAAAGAAATCCCTCAGTCTCCGATTTTAATCCAGCAGACTTGAGAAACATGTTTGACAGACCCATCGAGAGCTCTTCTCTACGTATAATACCGTAGAATTTACCATGAAGGGGCTTGTCAGCATGTTCTCTTAGTAGAAGCGTATGTTCTGCTTCCTGTACACGACTTTTGAGCACCAAAGGTGTTAGTGATGCTAGACCATGTGTAGTGTCGCTGGAATCAAATGGGAGGCCAAGCTCCTCTGCGGCCCTATCTACGGCACGATATAGAAACGCCGCAGCATTGACGACTTCATGTTGATGTACTAGTCGCATAAGAAAATCTGTGCTATTTAGAACTGAGCAGGCTGTAGCCACAACCGTTCTGCCATGAAGACACTCTAAGCTCAGCAAGCCTCTACCCCCTTTATCTCGAGGGAGGTATATTCGAGGTACGGAAGATCTAGGATGATGACTTCGATGAATTGTCATCATCTTGCGTGTGCTTCGGTCAAGTTGCTTTAACTCATCGATGTTCTATTTTACTGCACCAAACGTGTAGAGCAGTATAGGAACGGCCAGCATATTGGTCGCGTGGATCTTATTCATTCCAGATAATTCGGAAGCCCAAATTTTTCTGAGAATTTGGCGATACCTTTTTCCAAGGGCCGTTTTTAACGCACGCACATCATGGGCTTCCGCTTGCGGTATTCCAAGATATGTATATGTTTCTCCAATACCAAGATGTTGAATGGTATTTTCGCCTATGAGTTGAACATCCTGATCGTGACGCGATGATGTAGTTTCTAATCTTCCTTGGCGTAGATGGACGCAGGCACACTTGTCCAGTCCGAAGCTCATGCCAATCGCTTTAGAGTACCTATTTACCGCCTCCACAAAGGACGTTAAGGTCCTCTTTCGAGGAAGCAAAGAGTTTAAGGTCGTCCATGTATAAAAGGAGGTTGAACTTATATCCTCTTTTGTTCGGCGAGCCACATAGGTATCCAGGGCTTTTGCCTCGGAGTACAATAGATAGAGGCAAGAGGGAGATGCAGAAAAGTATCGGACTTAGAGAGTCTCCTTGGAAGACCCCCCTCTTATATGTGATATAGCTCGTAGTCACTTGTCTTTTGTCAGATGTTATGACAAATCTTGTCCGCCACAAGAGTATAAGCTCTTTTATGCATCTCACTATTTTTGGATGCACCTCCATGCACTCAATGAGCTTAATAAGTAGCTCATGGTTCGTGTTATCGAATGCCTTACGGTAGTCAATCCAAGCCATGGACAGATTGCGTCGATACCTGATCGAGTCCTGGGTAATACACCTGTCTATTAACAGGTTCTCCCTGCAACCTGCCAGACCTCTCTTGCATTCACGTTGTTCAACTATTGCACTCCATACCGGATCGATAGATGTTAATATCCTCTCTTTGAGGATGCTAGTGAATAGCTTGTAGCTGGTGTTTAAACAAGCTATGGGCCTGTAGTTCTTTGCACTTGACAAATCTCCGGTCTTAGGGATCAATACTGGGCGTCCTTCCACTAGCCGCTGCGGGACGGGTTGTTCTCCGTTTAAGAAAGTAGTAAATATACGAGCTAGATGTTGGTGCGTAGAAGTAAACTTCTTCCACCAAAAGTTGTTGATTTTATCTGGCCCTGGCGCTGAAAAGTTCTGAGTTCTAGCGATAACTTTCTTTACTTCTTCAGAAGTAATTAGTGGACACTCTTCCTCTGGACCTTGTAACCTTTGCCTTTGGCAAAAGTTACGAAAGAGTGATATATCTAAAGTGTCTTCGTTTAGCTGATAAGTATCTCCATATACTTGTTCCCAGAAGACTTGAATCTCTTCTCGACTAGGCGGATTTTTAACGGCACGTGATGTTTTATTGAACAGACGGGAAGGATGAGTAGAAAAGGTGGAATTTTCCTGAATCCACTTTACTCGCCGTCCAAGGCGCTGTTTCGCTGTTGAAAGAGATCTTATTTTTTGCGTCCAGTGCTGCTTGATGGTCAACAGTTTACACTTGTTCAGCGTGTGATTTGCTTTCCTTAAGTTTCGAGCAAGT
Organism: Andricus curvator; assembly: GCA_932195095.1. Lineage (NCBI taxonomy): Eukaryota > Metazoa > Arthropoda > Insecta > Hymenoptera > Cynipidae > Andricus > Andricus curvator. Next base: position 10,149 of record CAKNYM010036581.1, on the reverse strand, counting down.
GCTCTAACTTTTGGAGTGAATTTTTTATTTAATGTTATGTAGCTAACCACGCACTGAATATTTGATGCATGCCGCGTCGCCGTTTCAATTTTGAATTGAAGCTGTGCAATACGCTCGCGAGTCTTACTCAGACGTACTGAAGTATCGTTACTTCTACTGTCACTAAGCAAGGAGACCGCCTTCTCGTAAACAACACAGTTCAGAGTCCAGAGATTAACATCTTCGGGGAGCAAATTGGGGAGAGCAGTATTAGCTTCAGCTAATTTGTCCATCCTGAGAAAGACTTTTTGGTGGATAGATCTCCTACTTCTGATGTTAGCATTATCGGCTATCTGCAAAGGTGGTCTTGCTGGAACGGGTGGAATGTTCGATGGAGGATGTTGCTCTTCTTCTTGTTGATAAAGAGCTTCATATCCGTTTTTTCGCAAAAAGGATACCTGATCTCTTAAATACTGAGGCGTTTGATGAGCATATTCCGGGTGCATATTGACCCAACGGTCATGTAACCGCTGCATGAATCCTCTTCGCGCCGGTGAGCTTCTTTGCCAACAGGTAAGGATGTCTCTCCTGAGTTGGTCCGACCATTTAAATCGATGTTCTCGCGTTTGTCCGGGACCATTGCCTGGTCGTCGCCTCGGTTCGGTCCTATTGCCACTTCCAACTGAACCATGGCCTCCATCCGAGAGAGGCCTATTGTGGATGGCACTGCGCGATACTGGTGTCGTAACCGCATAATTCATTGCATTGGGGAGTTAGCCCAAAACAACGTGGCTGACTGCAAGAGCCGGAGCTCTCGGGCGATGGGGTCGCCACATTATTATTATTATTATTATTATTATTATTATTACCCCAAGCACTGTCACAACCGCCCCTGGGGTGTGGTCGGTTGTGACATTTTATATTTTTTTTCTAATTTGCTCCTATAAATGAACCATTGCACTTAGGGACAAAATGGTAGTATTTATTCGCAGACAAATGTAAATCTCACACTAAAAAATTCCTTTCATACTGACAAAATTATAGTCGATCAAATGAAAATTGTCACAACCGTACCCAGTCTACCCTACTTGCAGTAGATCGATTGCATGATGCCAGAGTATAAAGGACAAAGTCCAAAATAACACAATTATACGCGAATGCGATCACACACCCGGCACTCGAAACAAACAACGATAAATACACACATATTACACCGGGATTCCAGCAGTTGGTCACGCAAGCATTTCACAGGATTAGGAAACGGGCCGAGGATAATACCCCAGATATCGACTCCACATCGGCCAACGAGATGGAATTCACCCTCATAAGAGCAACTATGTCTGAGACTAGTTCTAATGATGAAACCGAAGCCATCCTCCTTATCCCACTGACTACAGAACAGGTGTTGGTAGATATTCTTTCGGAAATCAGGTCTTTAAAAGTAAATGTAGGAACCCTCACTGACGAAAGTACGAAAAAAGTCAGAGAGATAACTGCAATAGGACGAAAAGCGGGATTGAAAGGAAAAATAGAGACGGACTACAAAGGAATCTTAACGTCCGAGTGGAGGCTGAGCAAAGTGCGTACAGCAGTGAAAAAAGGAAACGTACCTGAGCCTGCGAAAACATTTAGAAGCTACTCAGCCAGCGACGAAGACAACTCGCGTCAACCAACACGCTTCCGTGGCAGAGAACCCGTGAGAGCGGAAAGGATGGAACAAGAAAGAAACCTAGCTGATGACAATATCCCGGCTCGCGGCGCTATCAGATCTATTAAGCCCCTAAATGGGCAAGGCGATGCCGGAGTTGAGAAATTCATAACAAAAGACGAAAGAATCAGGCAGCAGTGCAGCCAACCAGATCTTATGCTAGATTTTATACTGTCGGAAGAAATTCAACAGGCCGAGAGAGCAATTCGCTTCAACGAGATATACACCTATGAGGATTTATATGAAGGCCTACGGGAAAACTTGAAACAAGTGGGTTCAGTTAACCATTGACGAAGTAAGCTGGACAGCTGTAAACCAGGAGCAACTGAAACCACGCAGACTTTTAGAAGTGATAAACAAACCTAAATATGCGGTTCAATCCTCACATAGAGGACCTATCAAAAGAAGAATTGCCATTGACATAAAAGAAACTGTGTGTATCCAGAAATGTATGATGAACCTAAGACGGGAAATAGGCTTGCAGGTTAAAGCCCAGAAACCATCAAATATCTGGTAAGCCCAGAATAAGGCTACTGAAATGGAAACTTGGTTAAAAGAGACTCAACCAAGAGTATCGACACGTGAATCTCAATACCAACCAAACAGGGAATTCAGACCGGCAAATACACAATCCAGATTTCAAGCACATACAACACCAAGAGTTCCATACCAATCAATGTCACCAGCCAATAGAATGGACATGAATTGCCACAAATATGGAGAACCTCGACATTTTGCTAACTAGTGTTATACAAAGCAAAATTTTCACCAGGGATATTTCCCAAAAAAACCACCGAATCCGGTAAGGAACATTCAGGAGGAAAACATAAACTATTCAGACCAATAACAAATGACTCAGGAAGAAATAGAGGAGTAAGAGACCTACGAGGAACTGGCAGTATATCAAGCATATGCGGAAAACTCCTATCTATACAAGGAAAACGACGAGACGGAACAATATACAGCCTATTAGTGGACTCAGGAGCCCCTATTCACTTAATAAAAGAGGGCAACATCCCAGACAACCATGAAAATATCAAATTCAGGAAAAAATGTCTTAATGATGAATGACCTCCATCAGACAACAGAAGCCACATAATACATTCCATACTTAGGAAAAATCCACCCTTTTCATATTATTCCTGTTGATTTTCCCCTACTGGAATCTGGAATAATAGCATTGCCAATTTCTAAAGAAGTATGAAAGATACTCGCTCATGCCAAAATTCTTCATACTAGGCAAAAACAAGTTACCCCTTCACGAAGACGGGAACTGTATAAGGAAAAACTCAGAGCAAGTATGCCTTATCCAATTCAAGGATACGAAATCAAACGTATGGATCGAAGGAAATAAACATATCCCAGATGGCATTCACTCTATACGTCAAGGAGAATTATGGTTACCAATTTATAACACCGAATCAGCCTCGTTCAAAATTACAGATGAAATGACCTACGAAAGAATCCTCAATATACCGTCTCGAGAGGAGTCTTACACAAAAGGAGGGATCGAATGTACCACAGCCTTTAAAGGCTTTATTAGAATTTTAGAACTTCAGAAAATTTCAGAACTTCTGAAAAACCTTCAATTCGACAAGAAATTAACAAAATTGTCACATCATATAATCAGGTCTTTACCCTACCTGGAGACCCATTACCATGTACACAACTGACAGAGCACGAAATTACGCCGAATCAGAAAAGATAGTGAATCTGAGATCACATAAGTTACCAGAAGCCCACAGACAATTTACTTTGGAGGACACGTAGGATTTTTAGATAGCGGAACCATAAGACATGCCTAATCTGTGTTTAACTCTCCACTTTGTGTAGTGCCCAAAAAAGGGAAACAAACTAAGAATGGTCATCGATTACAGATACATGAATAAGGATCCTGACCAGGATGCGTATCCCTTAACTGTTATCGATGATATTCTCGACAAATTGGGACAAGCGAAGTTTTTCTCTGCTTTTGAGATGAGTGCAGGTTTCCACCAAATGCCAATGAACGAGGCATCCAAAAACGATATTGCATTTTCAAAATCTCAAGGCCACTACGAATACAATCGTACGCCTTTTGGCCTAAAAAGTGCACCAGCCACATTCCAAAGAATGATGGACAACACCTTTAGAGGTCTCATTGGCAGAGAATGCTTTGTGTACAACTGTACATAGACGACATAGTAATCACAGAAAAAAAACCTAGATGAATACAAACAAAATTTGTTTAAAGTGTTTGAAAGGATAATGGCATTAGGACTAAAATTAGAACCAACCAAATGCGAGTATCTACGACTGGAACTGGGGTTTTTAGTCCATCTACTCACCAAGGATGGAGACAAACCTAATCAATCAAAAACTCAAGCGGTCAAGGACTTTAAAATCCCTATCATAGTTAAGGAAATTTAGTCTGTCTTGCGTTTGACGGAATACTATAGAAAATTTATAGAAAACTTTACTAGTATAGCAAGACCTCTGACCAAGCTAACTCAAAACGAGACCATATTCTAGTGGACACCCAAATACACTGAAAGTTTTGAACAACTAAAAAACACACTATGCTCAGCACCAATACTACGATTCCCAAACTTTAAGGAAACTTTGGTGCTCACCGCAGACGCATCTAACCTTGGATTATGTGCAGTACTATCACATAACGGACACCCATGCTTGTTTATATCAATTATAGCACTAGTGAAAAGAAATTGTTATCTATCGTGTGGGCGGTCAAAGGACTCCGTCAATACCTACTAGGAAAAAAATGTACAATTCCGACGAATCACAAGGCCATGATTTGGCTCCATAACGTGGAAAACTCAAGCTCACGCCTACTGAGATGGAGACTCAGATTTTAACAATACAACAATACAAGTATGCAGATCAGTACGTTAAAGGTAAAGATAATGAAGCTGCAGACTGCTTATCTAGGCTATTCCCGACTACGAGTCCAGACGTAGTCAGTAGAGCTTTAGAAGACACAGACACAGTGGGAAAAGGTATCGAACCAGAGGACAAATTACGCATCATAAAAATACTCCACGCGCCCATTAGGTGGGAGTTAAATACCTCCAAGTAAAATAAACCTTAGCCCGTAATCACTGCTAATGATACAGTCGACAGCAAGATAAAAATCAAATGATCTGAAAGAAGATGAGCAAGTCCTCTGTTGAACCAACTGAAGAATTAACTGAGGATGAATCAGAAAGTATAAAACACAATGAGCAGGATTCCAATCTATTTGATGATTACCTAGAGTGGAAAGCAAACCCGGAGACAAATGAAAGGGAAAAAGTACAACCAAATGCAGCCGGAAAATTATGGAAAAGAATTGAACGGGATAATATGCCAAATTACAATGAGGAAGAATGGCTAAGACACCTAGGTTAGATGATAGACGATTTCAAGAACAAGAAATTAACTATGATACGTATAATGTGACTACACTCTGGAGACCCTATGTTTACACTTATCGAAAGGGAAGAAATAGCAGAAATGATCAACTATTTGTCCAACTACCACGCAGACTCCAGTTTTCACTTATTTTTCAATAAAACTCACGAACTAACTAAACAAGAAAATGAAAAAGTCATGAGAGCCTAGTTGGAGAGGCCTAGGCACAATAATACAACTACTAGATATCAAAAATTTTATCATAAATTATAAGAGCAAAATTACGAGAATAAACATAGATCAAGTTATGCCGTTTTATGTTTCAGAAAAAATAGACCACATGTTAATTCAGACATTTTATTTGAGGATACGTAAAAAATATAATTTTAAAAATTAGCACTCTCATTGATGGAGAAAATTGCCAGTATTATAACGATTACGACAAATTAGATTTACCCAGGCATTTAGAGAAGAAACAAACATACGATCAATGTAACCTATGATGTTATTTACGAAAATCAAGAGCCAAACAAACTTAACTTATTTTGTATAAGGAAGAAAAACCACGTACAACCGCATATATGTAGTAACTTACGCGGCAAGCGCTTGACCTCTACTGGAAACAGGTAACAAAATCGATCCTAGAAGGGTAAAATTGTATATTTTGTAGCACCAAAAATTGTCTAGAAAAGGGGGTGTTACGAGAGCGTGAAACTCACTCTACTTCCCCACCACTACCCGTGACCCATACGTGTCTATAGAATACATGGGCCATAGTGTTGCATTCTGGCCCGGCGCATATTCAGTTCTCTTCTATCCTTAGAGTAATAAAGACGTCCTGAATTGTTCTCCGCAATCCAGTTCTCTATACAAAATAAACGTTCATCATTTACCACGTTACAGTATATTTGATAAAAACATTTTTCTCCTAATTTTTCTCTACAGAAAATTATATTTTGAAATTGTTTAAGAATTAAATATATATATATATATATATATATATATATAGTTTAAAGTTTGTCATAAGGACAACAGCAGGATTTCGCTGGGAGCTGGTGCTAATCTGAAAAATTGCACCCGCTCCCAGCGAAATCGCGATAAAATTTCAGCTGTAACCACGTCTCACGACCGTGAGATAGGTGGTTACAGTCTGCGGCGAATTCAATACGACGATCCGGCAAAAGTCTCGTGCACCCTGAAGACATGGGGCGACCCAAAGACGACCGTCTTCTGCATTTTCCCCGCAAGTGTCTCAGCATTTTGTTGACACACAGGGATGCTTTGCAGGCTATTAACCAGTGAAACCTTGGTACCTCCAAGAGCGGCGATGATAAAGAAGATTAGCTTGAAAGAATATTCCAGGTATAACCGTCGCAACTTCCTTATAAGATCTTTATATCTCTCTTTCTTTTATTTCTCTTTGGCTGTGACGTTTTTGTCAGCTAATGCCGAAAATTCGATAACGAACATGGTTCGTTTCTCGAAGTCAAAAAGAACTATGGCAGGCATCGAGTGCGCAACAGAAACAATTGTCGAGAATATGAAGTTCCAGTATATGCGGCACTTCTCATTTTCGACAAGGGACTCTATTTTCCTAGGAGCGTTTAGCGGAGTGATATTTGAGCTAATACCTTAACAGTGACAGGCATGGTAATAAAGCACTCTTAGTGCCGCATTGTGCCTTTGGATGTAGGTCGTTCCCGCATGAGTTGGACAACTAGATAGTATGTGTCCCAGATGCTCGGGGTGTGCATGACATGCTCTGCAGGTATCATCGGGAATGTCTTGGCTTAAAATGTGACGATGGTATGCTAGAGTGGAAATGATACCGTCTCGAGATGCCAAAATGAAACCCTCCGTCCCCGACTTCAATCCAGGCGAGTTAAGGAAAGCAAACGTCAGCTCATACGACATCGACGGCCTTCAGGAGTGAGTATTCAAGATGGATCAGATTTGATTGATTTGGCTCACCCCTGATATTGATGTCAAGGCCGAGTATTGCAGCAGCCTCCTCCGCTGCTTTGTACAGAAACGCCCCTTAGACCACTTCTTCGTGTGTCCTGGCCATTTTGAGAAGAAGGTCTTGTCCATTTGCGACTATATGTGCTGTACCCAGAATAATCCTGTTGTGAAGATATTCAAGATTCAGTATTCCGCGAACACCTTGACGGCGTGAGATGTAAAGTCGCGGAACAGAAGACTTAAGGTGCATGCTTTTGTTCATGTACATAACCTTTCGGGACCCGGTATCGAGGGATCTGAGCTCGTCCTTCGTCCATGGAACTACTCGAAATGAATAGAGTACTAATGGGGCGGAAAGCATGTTCGTCTCAGATACTTTGTTCCTCGCCGACAGTTCGGAAGACCATCTCCGTCGGATGAGACGTTTGTATCTGCATCGGAGAGTATCCTTTATAGATGTCACGTCCTGAATACGGCTCTGTGGCACGCTTAGGTATGTATAGGTCTCTCCAGCGCCAAGGTGTCGTGTAGCGCTTCTGTCGACGAGCTCAGGATCTTCGGGAATGCCATTAAGTTTTCCTTCCTTCAAATTAACCTTGGCGGATTTCTCTAACCGGAACTCCATTCCAATCTCTTGAGTGTACTTTCTGACAATGTCGGAATGGCGAAGTGCGAGAGATAGTGGCAATAATGTGAGGCAAAATAAAAGAGGGCTCATGGTGTCGCCCTGAAACACACCTATCTGAAAGGTGACACTGTTAGTGAGCACACGTGCAAAGTCGTCACTTGGACAACTGTGCACGTGCACAGTTATCCAAGTAACAACTGTTCACGTTGAAATTTCGACGTGCTTCAAGTTGATCATAAGACCAAAAGACGAATGCATCAACTTAGCACAAAGATAGGCTGGGCAAGACAGTACGCGTCCCGCATTCAGTGTGTGATTGACTACATAACATCTGGCAGGACTTTCACTGCCAAGGTTCGACAGTTCACGCGCGAACTGCGGATCCGTCATCACACAATCAACAAGTCAAAGCTACTGACCATCAGGCAGCATATTGTTGACAGAATACGAGTACTATCTGACGCTAGGAGAAGTCTAGAGCGGAGAGAGAGGTGGGTCAGAGAAAATCAACAGTTTTCGTCTGACCCATCTCGACTCTTCCAAGACCCTCCAGTTACTGTCGACCATCCGCCCAAACCAGAGGAGGTCGAAGCATTTTGGAGAGAAGTCTACGAAGTCCAACATCCACTTAAAGAAGGCTCAAAGAACATAAACAGCTTCAAGGAGCTGTGCAATGCCCTCATCACAGCTGAGGAGGAATGCCCACCTATCACTACCGAGGAGGTAAAAAACGTATTAAGAGGCATGAAGAACTATTCCGCTCCGGGACCAGATGGCATCAAGACCTTCTGGTGGAAGAAGTTTCCTTCAACCCACCAGCATCTGGCCCGAATTTTTACCTCATATCTAAAGTCGGAAGAGCCTATTCCGGGGTGGTTGGTGGAAGGGCGCACACTGCTCCTGCCGAAGACGGGCAACTTAGCTGACCCTAAGAATTACAGGCCAATAACTTGTCTGAACACACTGTATAAGATCTTCACAGCTATCCTAAATGATAGGATTGTTCGGACAATTGGACCTGTATGGCGAGAGATGTATGAACAACGTGGCTCAAAGAAAGGCGTAGCGGGATGTCGGGAGAACTTGCTCATCGATAGATGTGTCTGTAAAGACGCAGCATACTATCAGCGATTTCTATCGATGGCCTGGATTGATTACCGGAAAGCTTTCGATTCAACCTCCCATAGACTTATCATCTGTCTGTTGGAAAGCCTAAAGGTTCATCCACACATCGTGAGGTGCATAGAGACATTAATGCCGCTTTGGAAAACCAGATTTACTATCTCATCTGGAAAACATCGTGTGATCACTAACAGTATCACCTTTCAGAGAGGTGTATTTCAGGGCGACACCATGAGCCCTCTCCTCTTTTGCCTCACATTATTGCCACTATCTCTCGCACTTCGCCATTCCGAAGGGTATCTCTGCGGAAAACCTGGAAACCGAAAGCATAAGGTCACTCATGTATTTTACATGGATGATCTTAAGATCTATGCTAGGAATCAAGAGAAACTACATCAAGCTCTGAAAATTGTCAAAGAGTACACTCAAGAGATTGGAATGGAATTCGGGTTAGAGAAATGCGCCAAGGTTAATTTGAAGAAAGGAAAACTTAATGGCATCCCCGAAGATCCTGAGCTCGTTGACAGAAGCGCTATACGACACCTTTGCGCTGGAGAGACCTATACATACCTGGGCGTGCCACAGAGCCGCATTCAGGACGCGACATCTATAAAGGATACTCTCCGATGCAGATACAAACGTCTCATCCGGCAGATTTGGTCTTCCGAACTGTCGGCGAGAAACAAAGTATCTGCAACGAACATGCTTGCCGTCCCGGTAGTACTCTATTCATTTGGAGTGGTTCCATGGACGAAGGACGAGCTCAGATCCCTTGATATCGGGACGCGAAAGGTTTTGCACATGAACAAGAGCATGCACCTTAAGTCTTCTGTTCCGCGACTTTACATCTCACGCCGCCTAGGTGGTCGCGGAATACTGAATCTTGAATGTCTTCACAACAGACTCATTCTGGGTACAGCACATATAGTTGCAAATGGACAAGACCCTCTTCTTAAAATGGTCAGGAAACACGAAGAAGTGGGAAAAGGGGCGTTTCTGTACAAAGCAGCGGAGGAGGCTGCTGAAACACTCGGCCTTGACTTCAATATTAGGGGTGAGCAAAATGCATCAAATCTTATCCATCTTGAATACTCACTCCTGAAGGCCCGGATTAAGAAAGCACATTCCCGATGATAGTTGCAGAGCGTGTCATGCACACCCCGAGCATCTAGGACACATACTATCTAGTTGTCCAACTCATGCGGGAACGACCTACATCCAAAGGCACTAAGAGTGCTTTATTACCATCTCTGTCACTCTTATGGCATTAGCCCAAATACCTCTCCGCTAAACGCTCCTAGAGAAATAGAGTCAATTGTCGAAAATGAGAAGTGCCGCATATACTGGAACTTCATATTCT
>CAKNYM010036580.1:11260-21381 GCA_932195095.1 Andricus curvator | reverse complement strand
AGACGCGTACGTACGCGACTACCACGCGCATGCGTCTACCACATCTCTCGCTCTCTAGGAGAAAAAGTAGGGACGCGGAACATGTGTTCTCGCAGGGAATTTCCCCGAGTTGGGCATGCCTGCTTTAAAGTATACACAGCCGTTAACACGGGAAACCGCGTGGAAAGACGGTCAGTCACCGTTGATCGCGTTCAGCGATCCCCACTCGGTCGAGGCGAAAAGCCACGTGAGTCGAAGCGGCCAATAGGATGGACCGTCGGTCCCCGCCGCTGAGCCTCCCACCTCCATCCAGCGCTCGCTAAGGTGGGAAGGACCCCATAAAACCCGGCGCACGAGAGCAACGAGGCAGACCAGCGCCGGGTTACCGGCTGCAAACATGGTCCAACAAAGTATGGTCCCGCCACTTCGATGCTCAAATACGTTCGACTTCGCTTTACCCGAGTACCCCCACCATACTCTCTGCACTGGCGCGAACGGAACGCGAAGCCGACTGCCATTCAAATTCAAAGTTGTAAAGAAAATTGGATTTAAAGACCCAAGATGGAAGGATAGTCGGGTCTAACTAGGGAGCCGTCTGATTGGTTGACTTTTTTTTACTTACGCGTGGCGAGACCATAGTTTGTTGGATCATGGGCTGCAAATATCATCCAAGTATTTGGAGTGTTCCCTAGGTATCCACCAGTCCTCTGGTCGGCTCCCAGGAAAAAATAATATCCATCAGTCTTTGGTAAGTCATCTCATCCATAGTCCAGTCAACGGGGGACAAATTTAACTAAAAAAAAAAATTCGGAATAGTAGAATTTTTTTTCCACAGATACAGTGGGGATGACTTTATAAAGATACTGTAAAAAGTCCCCAACCATATGTGGACGGCTACGGCCGCCATGATGCAAAGTGTTAAACAATAACATGTTTTTTTAAATAACTCGAGAACGGTTGATTTTAGGCTGAAAATGGTCATGTTAGAAAATATTCAAAATTTTATAGTGCCCAAAAAAAGTTATAACAGTTGTAGACGTATTGTCAACGGTTACGCTATAAAATTGGATTAACTGCACAATTGTGCGATTTCCGAACAAATACAGTAAAACTAAAAATATCATGGAAACAACTTCGGAAATAGATCAGGCGATTTGCACTGGAGCAAATGCATGTTCGTGTTTAAAAAAAAATCGACCAACTCATTTGCATTAAAAATTCTCAGTATAAAATGAGCTCAACTTCAATGTACAATTTGACATGTTTAAGGGAATGATTTTGAGATGAAACTTCTTGTAATTGTTCCTCCATATTCATAAAATATATTTTCTAATTTTCAGGACAGAATAATAATATTTAAGTCCTCCTTTAATACTTTAAACAAGTAAATTTCAAAATCGAAGCTATGAGGTATGCAACAGCGGTGATTATGAGTCCTAATGGCAACAATGGGAGCGGGGGCGAGAACGGCTACCTCGGTCTATTATATTGAAGCCTTCGAAATTTTGTTTTGCTTACTTTTCCCAAGAATATAACAGACCGAGGTAGCCGTTCTTGTCCCCGCTCCCATTATTGCCATTAGGACTCATAATTGCCACTGCTGCCTGCATCATAGGTTCAATTTTGAAATTTACTTGCTTAAAGTATTAAAAGTGGACTTAAATATTATTATTCTAAACTGAAAATTGGGAAATATATTGTATGAATATGGAAGAACAATTACAAGAAGTTTCATCTGAAAATCATTCCCTTAAGCATGTCAAATTGTACACTGAAGTTGAGCTCATTTTAAACTGATAATTTGTAATGCAAATGAGTTGGTCGGTTTTTTTTTAAACAGAAACATGCATTTATTCCAGTGCAAATAGCTTGATCTATTTCCGAAGTTCTTTCCAGGATATTTTTCAGTTTTACTTTATTTGTTCAGAAATCACACCATTGTGCAGTTCATCCAATTTTAAAGCGTAACCGTTGATAATACGTCTACAACTGTTATAACCTTTTTTGTGCACTATAAAATTGTGTATATTTTTTGACATGACCGTTTTTGACCTAAAATCAACCATTCTCGAGTTATTTTAAAAAACATGTTATTGTTTAACACTTTCCACCATGGCGGCCGTAGCCGTACACATATGGTTGGGGACTTTGTACAGTATCTTTATAAAGTCATCCCCAACGCATCTGTGAAAAAAATTCTACTATTCCGAATTTTTTTTTTAAATACTTCATTGACTGGACTACCATGCGTTAGCTCGCTAACATTCCTTTCCTGCTTCCACCAGCATCTTGGTAAGCTCTTCTTACCATTCCACTACTTTCCTTACACCCCTTTTTTCCGAAAATTAAGTTTAGAAGAAAAATGTTTTGATTCCGCTGCGACGCGCCATAGCATCGAACAGGGACTCGTCTTTTTTATTTGAATAAAACTCGATAGATGTAATCTCAGTTTGAGAGAGAGAATTGTTTCTTTCGTATAAGATTAATCAATAGATCAAAAATGTAGATATATATCAAATCTCAACTCAATCTCGATATTTCTAATCTCGGCTTATCCCTTGTGTTGCCACCCGGGTACCCATCGGCATACGTTTGGTTAAATACCTTTCTTTCTAATAAAGATAGGCTGTATACTTCTCGAATCTACATGATTGAATCGATTCTCTATCGAAATTTGCATTGCACATATTTTTAGAAATTTTGTAGCTTGAAATATTTTGCAATTGAAAAAAAAGCACGGCTGAGCCATCCGGGTACCCGGGTACCCCGACAGAAAACCTTAGCCACTAGAGAAATCCTGACCTCGGATTTGGATTCAGCACGCCAAAAACTTTCGGAAAAGTATACTCGGGTTCTTGGTAAAATATTTTTGCCAATTTTTGTCGGCCTGTGTTATCCAACGCGCTGCCAGACACCGCTCATAACGCGTACTTTTTCGTTCGTTTATGGAGGCATGAAAACACGCCATTTTATTATTGCATTCTAGGTAGGAATACTAGTAATACCTTCCTAGAATATGAATAATTAAATATTGATTGAATACACATAGTTATTTCAAGTTACAATGGACTTTTAACAACAATTTCGTGGGCGGGGTACCCAGGTACCCGGTTGGCAGATGCTATGAGTTTTTTTGGGTGGCAACACAAGGGTTAAGAGAGGGGATCGTTTTCTGTTATGTAACGTGGATAAATAAATTTAGAAATATATATCTATATACAATTTACACCTACATGCTGTGTTCTCATTCCGCATCACCCTGCCTCCTCCAGCTCTAAAAAATGTCAATGGCAAGAACCCCCTCGAGGGGGCGTAATCGTTCTCACCCTCGTGACTCATCCTCCGGTCGCAATCCGGAGCGCCAGAAGGGCGGTGAGGAACACAATTTTGAACAAATAACCACTCCTCGCACTCATGACTTATCATCCGGTCAAAATCCGGAGAGGCAGCGCGACGGCGAGGATAATTACAATTTGCAAACTTATTACAATTTTACATGAAAAATAATTAAATTCAACCAAAAGTGATGAATTTTTAACAAAAGAGTTTAATTGTCCACCAAAAAAAAAAAAAAAATTCCTTAAGAAAGAAAAACAATTAAAATCTCTTGTTTCTTTTTGCAGATTTGAGTCTACAGTTCGAGTGTTTACCCAATGGCGAACCTATTCCTGGAGTTCCTCGATCCAGGCTTGATTATCCTGCCAGGTCCTCTCCTCTTGCCATGTCTACTCTTCGTGCCAGGTCAAGGTCTCCTCCTGCGGAGTCTCTTCGTGTCAGTTTGAGGTCTCCTCCTGCCAGACAATCTTCTCTACGCATATTTGGATATAAAAGTGAACTGCTTAGATTTATTCGGCTTACTCCGAACACTAATCCGAACCGACAATTCGAAATTCGAAGATACACTTTTCCTCGCGATATGCCAATTCTAGTGAAAGTAGGCCGTAATTTCTTTAAGTCCATACCGACCGAAGAACAAACTGTATTATCAACGTCCAATGGTGACATCTTTGCAATATTCACAAAAAATGATACACTTCTTCGTGGAATATATACAAGAACAGATGAGACTAGCAATCGGGTGAAAATAAACATGGACAGCGGCGCGGTTGAAAATATGACCCCAGAAGAAATTGAGGAATGTCCCACAGGCGAGAATCACCGAATTTCAAAGAATTTTAAAAGAGTAGTTCTGTCTCATAAAGAAACATAAAAACTGCAGTTTGAAGTTAGGGTCACCTTTAGGTTGCGGCGTAGAGGTAAGCAGGCCTTATTTCAAACTGTAGATGGTATGTTTTTTTCATCACGACGCCAGAGTTGTGGACTACTTTCGACCACAAGATAATTTTAATTCATAAAAAAATGTAAAACTAACCTGGTTGAATAAATTTCTGGAAGAAAGTACACACTATTCGAAATGTTTGCAATTTTACTATACACGGCCATATTAAATTTCTTATATGTTCACTAAATGCATTACTCTTTGTAATTTTAATATACTTACGTATACTAAATTTCTTTTATGAACTTATATGTGTACTAAATTTATTGAGCGTATAGTAAGTTTCTTCTACGTATATGAATTTCATCGTTTCTGCACAGAAAAAACTGAAGTTAAATTTTGTTGCATGTAAAATTTTCAGCTGTTAAAGATTACATGCTATTTGGCGAAAGTTTATCTTACGATGGAATAAAAGCTGTCGTCTGCTACGTCCTTTGCAGCAATGGAAAAACGGCAAAGTATGAGTGAAAAGCTATATAAATCAGGACACCAGATTTAAAACAACTTTTTACTAACCTAATTGTTATTTTCAAAATAATTAGACTTTTCGCGGACGAATCAAAACATATTTTTCCTGAATGTAAATAAAGAACTTGACTCAACAACAGCCATCGTCACCATCTTTAAAGATTATTCCATGGCTTATGAAGTTCATGAGATGGTAACCGATCTTGAATGATTTTATCGTGATACTTTCTGCCACAGTCGGTATTGTAGGTTAAGAACAAAACGAAAAATGGGAATCGAATTAATTTTGAAGTGGATTTGTGGATATCAATGAGGTATTTAATGTTGTCACGCCAGCTGGCAAATTCTCTACACGCCGAAGGAGAAACAATAATATCAAATAATTCCAGATAATACCAATTACAGGGAGGAAAACTTAATTTTTTTTACAGCTTGGACAAAAATGATTTTTCGGTCTGACTGAAAAATTCCGAAAATAAAATTCTCGACACTGTAAAATTCCCGAGTTGGAAAATTCATGATTAATAAAATTCCCGAACAGCTAATAATATTACTGAATTTGAAAATTGCCGCCATTTAATAATATTACCGAATTTCAAAATTCCCGACAGAAAGTGGCCGAATTGTAAAATATCTGAATTAGAAAATTCCCGAATTTAAACAATTTTTGTCAAATGAATATTATTTATTTATTTATTAAGAATACAATAAACAAATATTTCTATTAAAGAAAATATTTAATGTTTAAAGTTTTGAAAATTATTGTTTGAATTTAAAATAACAATATTTGAAAAAAAAATTTGGAGGACTGAAAAATCCCGGAAAATAAAATTCCCGACTCTGTCAAATTCCCGAATTGGGAAATTCCCGAATAAAATTTTCGAATATATAATAAAATTCCCGATTAATAAGAATTCCCGAATAATGAAATTCCCGAATTGGAAAATTCCCGAACAGTTTATGATATTACCGAAATGGATAATTCCCAACAGTTTATAATATTATACCGAATTTAAAAATTCCCGACAGAAAATTGCCAAATTATAAAATATCCGAACTAGAAAATTCCCGAATTTAAACAAATGTAATAATTAAATACTTTTATCAAGAAAAAAATTATTCTTAATGCTTAAAGTTTCTAAAATTATTGTTTAACATTGAAATAACAATAATTGAAAAAAACTATATTTCTGGATGAAAATTGTCTTCAAGTATTGTTATTTTAAATTCAAACAATAATTTTAGAAACTTTGAAGAAGAAAAATATTTTTTTTTATACAAATATTTGATTATTGTATTTATAAGAAATAAATAATATTGATTGAAAAATAATTTTTTTTATTGTTTCGGGAGTTTTATAATTCGAGAATTTTCCATTTCAGATATTTTATAATCCGGGAATTTTCTATCGGGAATTTTAAAATTCGGTAATATTATAAACTGCCGGGAATTTTCCATTTCGGTAATATCATAAACTGTTTGGGGATTTTTTATTTGGTAATTTTATTATTTGGGAATTATATTATTAAGGAATTTTATTTTAGGATTTTTCATTCGTCCAAAAATTTTCATCCAAAAATATATTTTTTTAATAATTGTTATTTTGAATTCAAACAATAATTCTGAATATTCGAAGAAAAAAAATTGGAATGGACTTGTGGGGATTAGCAAAAGATAAAACAAAAGAAGCCTTGATAACCATAATTCATTGGCATTTGAATCTCTTTATTTAGTTTTGAACCGACTTGGAATTACAAAGAATATTATATTTTAGTGTATCTTTGTTCTATTGAGTTAATGATACACATGCTGCAGAGTATCTTTATTGGAAGTAACTTCTTTAAACCAAGGTAGAGAGATTGGGTGCTGTATGCCTACAGGACATTCCCTCATTTCAATTTCGGTCATATTGTCAACTGCACCGCTTATCATATTTATTTTTATTCGCAAACTACTTCTAGCTTTCTTATATATTGCAAGAAGAATCCCACTATACTCCAGTATTGCAAAAACGTCACCATTGGATGTTGATAAAACAATATGTTCTCGGGTTGGTACGGGCACATACCTATTATGTTCTGCTCGTAATTTAATTGGTAAACCGGCAGGAATAACATATCTTCGAAATTCGAATTGCCGGTTCTGATTTGCCTGGGGAATAAGCCGAATATATCCGAGTTTTGAAAGTGCATATCCAAGTACTTCATGAGGAAAATGCCTGCCCGGGGAAGACCCAGACTGTCTGGCAGAAGGAGAAGAACTAGGATTACGTTCGACATTGGGATTCCGTTCACACTGTAGTGAATCGTAATTTGCAGAAGCTTTAATAAAACCTCTTGAGAAGACTGCTTGACTTCTGCCTACTGGACAATCCCTTTTTTCATCTGGAGTCAAATTATCAACTGCGCCGCTTATCATATTTATTTTTATTCGCGAATTATATCTATCTTTCCTATAAATTCCACGAAGAATCCCACTATAATCCAATATTGCAAAAATGTCGTCATTGGATGTTGATAATACAATATATTCTCGGGTTGGCACGGGCACAAACTTATTTTGTTCTTCTAGAAATTTAATTGGCATACCGGGAGGAATAACGTATCTTCGAAATTCAAATTGAACGTTCGGATTTTTATGGGGAATAAGCCGAACATATCCAAGTTCTTCTGTTGTACATCCAAGTACTCGATCTGAAGGAAGCCTGCCCAGAGGAGAAATGGATCTGGCACGAAGTGGACGCCCCTCTGGAGAAATCCGGTCAGGCAAATGTTGTTGTCGATCAGCAGAAGAAGAAGAAGAAGAAGAAGAAGGGCCAGGATTACGTTCGATAATGGGATTCACTTCAGACCGTAGTGAATCGTAATTTGCAGCAGCTTTAATAAAACTTCCTGAGAAGATTGCCTGACTTCTGCCTACTGGACAATCCCTTTTTTCATCTGGAGTCAAATTATCAACTGCGCCGCTTATCATATTTATTTTTATTCGCGAATGAGTTTTATCTGTCCTATAAATTCCACGAAGAATCCCACTATGATCCAATATTGCAAGAATGTCATCATTGGATGTTGATAATACAATATATTCTCGGGTAGGCACGGGCTCATACTTATTTGTTTCTACTAGAAATCTAATTGGCATACCGGCAGGAATAACGTATCTTCGAAATTCAAATTGACGGTTCCGATTTTTCTGGGGAATAAGCCGAACATAGCCAAGTTCTTCTATTGTACATCCAAGGTCAGGTGAATGTTGTCTGGCAGAAGAGGAACCAGGATTACGTTCGTCATTAGGTTTCTCGTCGGGCTGTGAACTGCATTCTGCAAGAAGAAATAGAAGATTTTTTTTGGTTCAGCACATTTATGTCTAATATCTTTAGCTGAATTCAACGTTTCTTTGCAGAAAGCATCTTCCTGATGATTCAATAAAAATTATGAGAAATAATTTTCAATTATAAGAACTCCCCACCGTACATTTTTCTTGTTAAATAAACATATATTTTTTGTAGAAGACAAGTGTATAAATGCTTTAATAACCTTGATGACAATGAACGATTTTCTGCTACAGAAAAACCTACATAAAAGGAGCGGTTTTTAATATATCCAATTTTTTGGCAAATATGTTTTTACTGTCAATTAACACCTAAGAAACAATCACTTAAATAAGCCAAACAAATAATTGAATTGCAATTATTTCAAAATTCCTTAAAGAAGAGTTGAGCGTCAAAACTTTCAAGTTGAAAATAATTCAGGCTCACCGTGTTTGAATTTAACTTAACTCATTGTTTTATTTTTGGGATTTATTCTGAATTCATTAAAATTCTCCTGGAATTCTTATAAACTTCATCGATCTCTTTTGAATTCAAAAGAACATTAGACATATTATTAATATACGGCAGTCACTTTTAGTTAATTTTAATCACATTTTGGGTTAAAAATTATTGTGTCAAGGAACTGTATTTAAAAACAAAATCTCATTTTCAAGTAAAGTTTAGACTTGATTTTAGTTATGTCTCTTTATTGACTTTTATTTTCTATATTCAAAAGAATTCTAAGAAATCAAAAGAATTCGAAGAATTCAAAAGAATTCTAGGAATTCAAAAGAATTCAAAGAATTCAAAAGAATTCCATGAATTCAGCAGAATTCTAGGAACTTAAAAGAATTCAAAGAATTCAAAGATCCAAAAATTCAAAGAAATTAATTTTTAAGTTTAGGTTGTTTATTGTAATAGTAAGTGAGGTAAGTGCACAAGTAATCGTGAAGGTCCCAATAATCGTGTAACTTGGTCAATGTATAGTTAAAAAATATGATAATAGTAACATTTAGAAGAAAAAAATAAGTTCCTTTTTTAGCATTTTATAGTATGAAATGGAATTTCAATTAATTAAAAGTAGACAAAAAAGAAGAAAAGTGAAATCACTATTACTGGTGCTAATATCACGATTACTGGAATGTTTACCCAGTTAAGGGGGAATTCATAAGAATTCAACAGAATTCAAAAGAATTCGAAGAATTGAAAAGAACTCGAAGAATTCGAAGATTTCAAAAGAATTCTAGGAATTCAAAAAAATTAAAAGGATCCAAAAGAATTCATAAGAATTCAAAATATTCAAAAGAATTCAAAGAATTCAACAAAATTCAAAAGAATACTAGGAATTCAAAAGAATTGAAAGGATTCAAAAGAATTCATAAGAATTCAAATGAATTCAAGGAATTCCAGTGAATTCAAAAGAAATCAAAGAATTCAGAAGAATTTTAGGAACTTCAAAGAATAAAAAGGATTCCAGAGAATTCATAATAATTCAAAAGAATTCAAGAAATTCAAAAGTATTCTAGGAATTCAAAAGAATTGAGATAATTCAAAAGAATTCAAGAAATTCACAAGAATTCAAGAAATTCACAAGAATTTAAGGCATTCAAAAGAATTCAAGGAATTGAAAATAATTCAGGGGATTCAAAATAATTCAAGGAATTCAAAATAAGTCAAGGAATTCTAAAGAATTCTAGGAATTCGAAAGAAATTCTAGGAATTTAAAAGAATTCAGAGAAATTCAAAAGAATTCTAGGAATTTAGAAGAATTCAAGGAATCCAAAAGAATTCTGAAGAATTCTAGGAATTCAAAGAATCCAAAAGGATTCAAAGAATTGAAGTGAATTTTTAATTTTAGATCGTTTATTGTAATTTAAAGAAGGTGAGTGTCCCAGTAATCCTGAAGTAAAAGAATTCAAAGAGTTCAAAAGAATTCAGGAGAATTTAAAGAATTTAAAGCATTGATCAAAGAGTTCAATAGAATTCGAAAGAATTTACGGAATTTAGAAGAATTCACGGAATTTAGAATAATTCAAAGAATTCAAAAGTCTTCAAAAAATTCAAAAGATTTCAAAGAATTCAAAA
>CAKNYM010036580.1:0-11250 GCA_932195095.1 Andricus curvator | reverse complement strand
AAAAGAATTTGAAGAATTCAGAAGAATACTAAAGAATTCGAAGAATTCAAAAAATTCGAAGAATTCAAAAAATTCAAAGGATTTCAGAACTCGAAGATGGTTTCAAAGTGGCTTTCATCTTATGTAATAGCATTATTTTTCTTACGTCTCTAAAGAAGCGAGAATAAAGAAATTCTATTTCCTGTGTATCACACACTATTAGAGAAACCTGAGGTTTTGTAAATTGAAAGGTGGCAGCACATGTCTGGGAATATTTTTATATGAGGTTCATCATGCAAAACTAATCGTAGGTGGCAGCACCGAGCCGAGTACTAGACCCTCTGTCGGTGAGAGACGAAAAAAATATGGTGCTAGGTGTACGGTTGCTTATAATTAAATATATGAGGGTAAATAATCTTTAAATATATGTTTAGTGCTTATATACGAAGGTATTTTATACTTTCAGTGGAAATTATACATACAATGGGATATATGGTGAACTATAGTAAACCTAACCTCACTTTGCATGTGACAGTCAGAAAACGATTTATCAACCTTTTACGAATGTTATATGATAAATATTGATAAAAAAGTTTGAACAATATATTTTGTTATTTTTACAAGGTATAAATGGCACTTTATACTTACTAACAAAATGTCTTTTCTTGAAATTCGTATCTCATTGACAGAGGGTCTAGTACTCGGCTCGGTGCTGCCACCTGAGATTAGTTTTGCAGCATGAACCTCATTCTGACGTGTAGTCCAGTTACAAAATGCTAGCTTCGTTACCGACTCAGTCTGTGCGAAACCGGCAGGGCGATTCTCCCGGCAACCGCAACGTGGCGCCCGCATCTTTTTCTAAAGTGGCTTTCTCCCACCAGCCGCCATATTTAAATAATTTGTAATAAAAGAGCTTCCAAGTGAACATTGCAAATATTAAAAATATATATTTAGCAATAATATAGCAACTTTAGTTGACCAGACAGACCTGCCCCATAATATTACCTGTCATTTTAAAAAAAATTAACACGATAGTTCAATTTCTCGCTTTTTAAATTGGCGGAAAAAAATAACATGGGACGGTCGGTAATACGTCACGTCATAATGTACTGCATGCCCTTAAGTGCCGCTTTTCAAGTTCGAAGGTATGTAATGGGCATGTATATCTATGACGTAAAAAAATAAATCTCTAGTTTTTACAGTGTAAATATATAAATGGCTATTACGTGACTATAAGCTGGAAAGGGGGGATTTAGGTTCTCTCCACAGGCCTGAGAAATAGCCATATTCATGCCTGTGTTACATAAACTATGATAAAAGTTATAAATATATTACTATATTCACCAATAGAATAAACGATGACCGCCAAAGTGAAAACAAACGTACAGACTATCCTCATTTTCGCAACGTAGAGAACAAACTGATTAATGCTTCAGTGAATAATTTGGTTAACAACTGTATCTAAGGAATATTCCATTGCATCATCAGAGTACAAATATATACATAAGTAGCTATTATCTCACGCATATGTGAAGTAATGACTTTATTAGTGTTAAGATTGTCCCTCGCAGATAATGATATCATTTCACATTTTTTATTACGATAATTTTAATTGAGACATTCTCATCTAATGAAAGGTAAATGGTTCTATGTAAAAATTGAGTCAAAATTACAACTTTCGAAGAAACTATCTGATTAAATAATCTGATTGAATTTCTGATTAAATTTTCATTCGTATGGAAATAGTATTTCGATACAAATGTATGGAAATACTGCGTTTTTGGAGGTGAATTGAAATGCATTTATATAGCATGCAGGTTAGGGTGGTCCAAAAAAAATTTTCTCGAATTTTTATGGGGACACCCCAGAAATTTGTTCAAATACACACGAAAATAAATCCATTTTTTTTTTGTTTGGGAAAAAAATGATATTTAGGGGTGCCGCAAGCCCCATGAAGTTTAACATGTATTTCCCATAAGAAAAAAGACGTTTTTGTAAATCTTATTCAGAATCCTCAATATTATCTCAATCGAGTTGAAGCTCAACATTCCTCTTCACAATTAGCCATAGAATACGAATAAAGTATCAGTTCTCAAATACAAACACCATAAGTCTGTTTTATAGGGTCCCAAAGAAACCCCATAAGTGAAAATGGGTTTTGCGAGTTTTTTGCGGTATTTATGACTTCTTTTGCGGTTTTTCCAGTGAAAATTATTTTTGGCACATAAAAGACCATTTCATACTGATAATTAGATGTTCGCATAGACTGTTTCAACAATTTATTAATGTTTTTAGCAATTTTCTCATAGAATGGAGTAAGAAAGACGAGGATTTTTCACAAATGTTCCATTTGTTGTCCAATTTTCAATTAGAGGGAAAAATGATTTTTTTTAACTGCAATTTTGTAGCATTTTTCTAAGAGAATATTATCAACATTAATAATTAATTGTATGAACAATCACTATTGTTAACATTGATGAACTATCACTTCCCTCTAATTGAAAATTGGACAACAAAGGGAAAATTTGTCAGTATGAAATGGTCTTTCAGGTGCCGAAAATAATTTTCACTGAAAAAATCGCGAAAAAAGTCATAATTACCGCGAAAAACTCGCAAAACCCATTTTCTCACTTATGGGGTTTCTTTGGGACCGTATAAAACAGACTTATGGTGCTGGTATTCGAAAAGTGATATTTTATTCGTATTTTATGGCTATTTGTGAAGAGAAATGTTGAGTTTCAACTCGATTGAGATAATATTGAGGATTCTGAATGAGATTTACAAAAACGTCTTTTTTCCTTATGGGAAATACATGTTAAACTTCATGGGGCTTGCGGCACCCCTAAATATCATTTTTTTCCAGAACAAAAAAAAATGGATTTAGTTTTGTGTGGATTCGAACAAATTTCTGGGTTGTCCCCGTAAAAATTTAAAAAGAAATTTTTGAATGCATTTTTGGACCACCCTAATGCAGGTGTATGTTTTTTTTTCCTAGCGGCTTTCGCATATGTTCAATCACCTACTGAGGTAAAAATAAAAAAACAATGTAAGGCAGAAGAACAAATTTCACGGGTGAAGAAATTTTTTTTAAATTCATTTTTACGCTTTTTTTCGGTCTATATCATTCTTATAAATGGAATTTATATGAGTGAGGAAGAAGTAAGGGAAGGGAGAAGTAGAAGTATGTGAGTGGAATTATGGGAAGTAAAAGATGGAGAAGTGAGGGAAGGGATGGAATTGGAAGTGTGGGATGTGAGGGGTTGGGAAATAGGAGAAGCGAGTTTAATTGTGGGATGTGAGAGAAGAGGTAGTCGAGAAAGGAGAAGTCAGGAAATTGAGGAGTTAGAAAGTATGAGAAGTGAGGGATGTGAAGAATGTTAGGGGTTGCGAAGAAGAGGAGGGAGAAGTAAGAGTAGTCAAGATATTATATTATTATATATTTACCAATAGAATAAAGGAAAAAGGCAAAAGCATGGAATAGAGTACCCACAGTGATCCTCTTTTTTTACTAATCGAGTAGATGAGAGTAAATAGCAGTAGATGATACTGATTCAGCGAGAAAAGGAATTTTAATTGAAATGTTTCCATAAATAAATATAAATATATATATAAGGAAGAAAAAAATACGTCATTAGGATTTTGAAGAGATGTGATAAGATAGCTACAATATAATAGATTTAATGCTTTCAAGATGATTCATTATAATAAAATAATGTGTTTCGGGTTTCAATCGTGTGCAAAACGACTAATCTTGCCGACGTATCGTGAACATTCCCTGTGATTGGTCAAAAGCCCCACCGTGGGGACTGGTCGAACTTGATTGGCCAACCAAGTGTTTTTTTAACCCGGGAAGACAAAAAGCCAAATCGGAGTGGTATTATATCTCGGGAAAATATTGTACTGCTCTACCGTCAGCATATCGTTTTCTAACAGGTTGATTAGGCCTTCCAGATTCGTCAGGTAATCATCTATGCGTTCGTTTTTCCCCTGAGTCCTGGCAAAGATCTGCTCTCTAACGCGCCTATCAAAATCATCATCACCAAAACGATGCCTAAACGCCTTTTTAAATTGTGCCCAATTTGCGAACTTCAGTTCGTGGTTTTTAAACCATTTAAACGCGATACCTTCTAGCAAGACCGGCATGGCCACCAAGAGTTCTTCGTCGGAGACCTTTGTCAGCCTAGTACGGTCCTCGATTCGAGTTAGGAAATCTTCGGCGCTAGTTTTTCCGCTTTTGTCAAAGGTTATCTTCGAATTAAGGACGATCTTCCCGAGGTCTCTGGAGTTGTTGTAGCGGCGAGGTGAGGGGGTAACGCGGACTAGCCTATCATTGTTGGCACTTTCACGATCGAACTCGTCGTCGAGTTCCAGGTTGCGCCCTCTCGGAAGTCCCACACCCAACGAATTGCGGAAATCTGTGTTAGGTGAACTATCACGACGGTACCGAGGGGGCTCATCCTCTCAGTATACTGACCTATCAAACTGGGTTCCTTCACGTGTGGTAAACCTACTGGAGCGTGCGTTAGCCCTTCCCCCAGTACGATCCACCGAAATCTCGGTGTCGGAAGAATCTTCTATCCTAATCGTCTTAGTAAGGATATTACGTTGGTGGGTAAATCTCGGAATAGTACCGGTTCGGACTCGGTGGCGCTCCGACTGCGTGACTCTGACCCCCGAACGACGAAGTGAGTTCAGATTTGTTTGGTTCGCGCGGGGATTTAGGGTACTATGAGGAGCACCTCGTAAGTCTAAGGAGCTAAACCGTGTCACGGCAGGGATGCTTGGAGTGTTTCGAGGGTTGTTTTCCGTAAGGGTGTCTTGGGGAACATTGGGCAGATTTATCGAACCAGTTTGGGCTGCTTCCGGTAATTGTAAACTATCCCGTCGGGTATTTTCCGCAAGTATGCTATGGGAAACGCTTGGCAAATTTAGTGTGTTTCTGCGGGCATCCTCGAAAAATCTAAAAGCATCCGGAATCGGGAAATCATTGTCCATCAGGAGAGAAGACCGATTTTCGAGGGGGAAGGGGGCCGGTAATTTGTGAAAATTAGCGTAATTAAACGAGAGTCCTACGCTTCCGGGGCTAATACGATTTGATTGGGTTGTTACCCTTTCGCGGCGCGTTATGACCGTGCCAGAGGACTGCGTTATCGTCGTTATTTCCGATGAGTTCGCTGAATTTACTACGCCTGTAGCCGAGGTGGTAATACTCGTAGTCGTGACGATACATTCCACCGTCAACGTCACAGGACTGGTGTTCGCTACCGAGATCGCTGCTCCGTCAGACGGCAGTTCCTCGTCGTCCAGGTCAGTAGCGTCAGTAGTTAGGGAGGTAACGTCCGACGCGTGGGATGACATCCCGTTATAAAGTGTTACCCCCTTCCTTAAACGTGAGCATCTTTCTCTACGCGTACCGGAAATGTCTAGTTGAAGGGCTTCTGAAGTCACCGAAAGTTCTTCGTCGTTCAAGTCATTTATTAAATGTTTCAATTCCCGAAATGTGTGCACGTCAACTACCGAGTCCAAGAACGCCATTTTGAAATTTTGCGATTCCGTCAAAATCGGAAAAGCACTCGAAAACCCTTAAAAATCTAGGTGGCGTAATGATATACCCAATCAATTGCTGAAGATAAAAAAAATTGCAGACGGCTAGGCGGAAGGTGCGGCTACGGCAGGCGACACAGAAAAAAAATTGTAATTCGGCAATTCAATCCTCAAACGGGTCCGGTAATTGGTGGATACCATTAGTATACCATTAAGCCATTTCCCTTTCAGGGTAGGTGTGACACTACCCGATTCGGGTAGTGTTTCTAGGTGGATAGTTTTCTTGTAGTTATAAATAACTACAAGTGTGGGCTCACCACACCCACGACGGAAGAATAATGATAATAATAATAATCGGCATAAATCAATATAGATCAACAAATCAATACATAAATCGATACAAACCAATAAATCAATGCATAAATCAATCAATCACACGTGATCAATGTATGTGATTCGATTAACTCCACAAAATCACGTAATCAATTAAACTAATTCATCTTGTGTACCGAATCACGAAACAAGACAAAAATCAATCAATAAGTATAATAAATCGCAACATAGCTCAGTAAACACATCGTAACAGTTTCATTTCATCTTAAAAATAAGTAGGAGTGAGCTCCAGGGCGCTAGAAGCAGCCGCATTCAAATAGGTGTCAATCTCTCAGTCGGGTGCTCCAAGCGGCCCAAGGGGTAGGGGGTACACGTGTCTCGTAATTTAAATCCTACTCCGAATTTCCCGATAGGATGTGAAATCCCTAATTTAAATTAAGATCCCCATCTTAGAATTCAAATTTCGAATTTTTATCTAGATTCATGAGTTTAAATTATTTCAATTCAAAATTCAACATTTTAATTCAAATCCCGAATTGAAGTTCAAATAAAAATAGGGGTAGATGTTTTCCGAAAATCACACGCGTATTCCAGAAATTCCGTTGTAATTCATTTAAACCTTTAGATATTCAATTTAATTCAAATTCACAATATTTAATTTAAATCTCAATTCAAATTCAAGCTAAATTCGATTCAAATATAATTGAATGAAAAAAACAAAATTATTCAAGATTAATTAAAATTTCAATTAAAATTCAATTTAAATCTTAATTTAGATCCCCCCCCCCCCCAGGCGAGAGGCGGGGGGGGGGGGGGGGGGGGGGGGGAGTGGGGGGGGGCTGGGGAGGTGGGGTAGAGATCTACACTTCGTGGGGAAAACAATCGCAAAAATCGTAAAAACAATAAATCGGTACAGAAATTTACAACAACAAAAAATGGAGTCGAATCAATGCGCAAAAAAAATCGGGGAAGTAGTGAAAAGACCGTTGCCCGTTTTTTTTCAAATTCGGAAACGCTCAAATCTTGAGCGCCATTGCGAGCGTGGTTGATTGCCCGCAATACTTCTCGCTAATGACGTATTCTTTTGAGATGGTTTATTGCTGCATTGCTTCAGCGAAAGGAGAAAACTGCGGGAAAGCCCAAAACCCTAACTCGGCAAATTCGGAATTGTTAAAACTCAAAAAAAAAAGAGAGAAAATTTTATGTCTATCTAAGCCAAAAGAAACCTGAAAATAAAAGGAGGACAAGGATAGGTGTCTCATGGGTGGTTCTTGAAATCACAACGGCCGTCATTCGGTTAAAAATGTAGAAGAACTCAGTATTTTATTTATAGCGGTAAGACCTTGAAATTAACTCAACTGAACCGACATCGTACGAGATTTAGCAGTTAATCAAATAATCCATATATTCAAAAGATCCGAAAGAATCACAGGTCCGAATCAAATAATCCTACCCTGCTAAAAATTTCGGATTCCGAAATTGGTCCGAATTTATCCGAAATCAATCCGATTCACGATTTTTTTCCGAAATATGTGCGATCTAATCCGAAAACTGTACGAAAACAGTCAGAAATTTGTCTGATTATGTCCGGAGTCTGTCCGGACCAAAAATTTCGACTCCGGAAAGAATCCGATTTGATCCGAAATTATTCCGGAATTCAAAACCTGAAATTATTTTCGTTGAACTAAAAATGGAAAATAGTCCGGTCTAATCCGAAATTTATTCGAACGTAAACTTTCACTCTCGAAAGAGTCCGACTTGATCAGAAATTAGTCCGGAACTCAGTACCTGAAATTATGTTTGTTAAAGTAAAACCGAAAAATCGTCCGCTTAAATCCGAAATCCTTCCGGTCAACAACATCAACTCCGGAAATATTCCGATTCTATCCGAAATTAATATGCAGGTTCAAGTTGTCATTCGGTGAAATTAAAGTTAAAACGAAAAATCGTCTGATTAAATCCGAAATCTGTCCGGTCTAAGACATCAACTCCGAAAATAGTCCGATTCTATCCGAGATTAATCCGCAGGTTTTAGTTGTCATTCGGTGAAATTAAAGTGAAAACGGAAAATCGTTCGATTAAATCCGAAATATGTCTGGTCTAAAACATCAACTCCGGAAATATTCCGATTCTATCCGAAATTAATCCGCAGGTTTTAGTAGTCATTCGGTGAAATTAAAGTGAGAACGGAAAATCGTCCGCTCAAATCCGATATTCGTCCGGTCCAAAACATCGACTCCGGAAACAGTCTGATTCTATCCAAAAAGAAGGGAAGAAAGGAGAATCCAATTCATAATAAAATCATTCATTCTAAAATTGAATTGAAATCACGAAAATACGCAATCACCTCTCCCTTGAATGAATCTACAATCCGTCACTTTTATCGTCAATTAACGATTTAAATTTCAGTGGGAATTTTTATCGTAAGAATCAATCTTACTCAATTTTTGTTTATTTAATCATCAAGTTTAGTTATAAAATGGTTAGGGGTAGTTTTAATATCCTATCAGTATTGGAATCAACTTATATCGTTGGTTGCAATTTACTGAACAGGAAAAAGTAAACGCAAATTGAACGAATGTCTCTATGAAAATTAATATCATTGAGATAAGTTTAAAATGTAACATTACTACTATTACTAAAAATTAGTATAATATTTAGTAGAATTAAGATCTCTAACTAAAATCAGCCGACTGCAGTTATAATTGAATTGAGAATATTGATAAACTCAAAATCTACCCCGGTTAGATAGATTGATAATGTGTTACAACATACTTCGTTCAAAAGTGTTCTAATTTTTTTCCTGAAATTGCATTAAAAATGTAATCAAAAATGACTTCTCGTACAACTTTTTAACATCCTGTTTTCGCTCATTTATAATTAAATACTCTATAAGTGTATCGAATTTCATTTTTTTAGTTCATTTTGCTATACCGGATAAGATTAGGGTGTATTGCGTTCGAATAACTAGAACTAGACAAATATCGGGCAAAGACGGATAAGATCTAAATTATTCGCATTCGTCAGAAAGGACAAATTTCGGATTTAACCGGATGAGATCCGGATTAATCGCATTCCTAAGTATCGTACAATTTCGGACTTAACCGGATTAATCGCATCCGCCAGACCGTACAAAACATGGACATGGCCGAACACGACCGGGCAAAAATCGGACTAATCGCATCCGCCAGACCATATAATACACGGTCATGACCGGACACCATCCGGATTCATCACATCCGACAAACCGTACAAAACACGGACATGACCGGACACAATGCGGATTCATCACATCCAACAAACCGTACAAAACACGGACATGACCGGACACAATCCGGATTCATCACATCCGATAAACCGTACAAAACACGGACATGACCGGACACAATCCGAATTCATCACATCCGACAAACCGTACAAAACACGGACATGACCGGACACAATCCGAATTCATCACATCCGACAAACCGTACAAAACAAGGACATGCCCGGACACAATCCGGATTTATCGTTCGTTTCTCACAAGCGCTAAACATTTTCTTGGTTAGTATATAAGGACCGTTTCGACCGATATACTCAGCGTGCGATATTCTGCGTTAGTGAAGTGTGTTATATATGTAGTAGTCCCAGATAACAAAATGCGAGCAATATGCGACGCATTATGCACGCACGTCGTGCCGATCAACACGCACGAGATGCACTCACCAACGCAGACATAAATGTCATCAATTGAGACGCATATCGCTCGCATGTCGTGCGGGTCACGCGTGCGACGCATATCGCTCGCATGTCGTGCGGGTCACGCGTGCGACGCATATCGCTCGCATGTCGTGCGGGTCACGCGTGCGACGCATATCGCTCGCACGTCGTGCTTAGTTATGCTCTAAAAATAATAAATTATGTAATATTAATATTTTTATACGTCCAATAAACCAAAGAGCCCATTTTGTCGGTCGTAAAATCTGGGAAAAGTCAGTAAATTATTTTGCTTTACCATAAAAAAGATAGGTTAGGTTTATCTTACTGGTTATATATTTTTTCGATTGTACTTACCACAAGTCTATTAATTTTCGGAATACCGGATATAAAACACGATAGTAACATTTTTCGGCAGATGCCAAAAGATGCTGAAAACTCTTTTACTGACTTTTACAAAAACCAACGATGGTCACGCGTCATCAAGTTGATAGCGTGTGTGATAGCGTGTGTGAACAGTAGACTGTCGTGTAGAAGGAAAACGAACCTGACGAACGGAGACGGAGATAATATATATTACACGACGCGCCACTGATCCGCGCGTTTTACAAATATTCAAATTCGCACATATACTAATTCTATGTGATTTTGATGTCGGAAATTAAATTTTATGTGAACATAAATTAAATTTTTAACTGCATATCATTTTTAATATTATTCGATCATTCTTCAAAAATATTACAAATTAAAAGTGCAAAGAAAAAATAAATTTCACTTAAAATTTATTTGCGATTAGAATTATTGAAATTTTTTAATATATACCAATGCATGTAATTTAAAAACAAGTTGAAAAATAAATTCAATTGATTAAGAAATTTTTTTAATATAAGTTAATTTTCACGCATCTTCATGATGACGAAATGCGACTCATAAAGCTCGCAGCATGTGCCCATGTTCCGTGCTAGCGAAATGCGACTCATAACGCTCGCAGCTAAGTGACCATCATATATTGCTGGCGAGATGCACGCGTTCTCGCACGCATTGCATGAGAATCACGAAATGCGGGTGACGTGCGTCGCACGCACTATTATCTGGGAGTGTTAAGTTAAGCTATAGAAATAGGTTTGTGTGCGTCAAATAAATGAAGAATGCATTTATCGGGTGTAAACTGCTTATATAACCTTGTTATATAACATTTAGGCGGTCCGTCAGACCGCATAATGAACGGACATGATCGGATACAATCCGGATTGATCGAATCTGTCAGACCGTACAACTTTCGGATTCTACCGGACAAGATACAGATTTATTATTTTTTTCGTTCTACTTTATCCGGAAAATTTTTAAATACACCGGGATAGAATCCGGATGACGTCCCGGACACCATCCGGATTGATAGCATCCGTCCAACCGTGCAAAATACGGGCTCAACCGGATCTAACCCGGACTGATCGAATCCATCAGACCGTACAACTTTCGGATTCTACCGGATGATATTCGGATTAATTTCCGCACTCCTTCGACCGGACAAATTTCGGATAAATTCCGGATTCGGAAATTTGTCCGAAATTGTCCGGAACGTGATCCGGTTTTTGTCCTCCGGATTCTATCCGGTCGTGTCCGAAATTCGTCAGGTCGAAGCTTCGAAGGTAGGTCGAAGCTTGGACCGGACAAATTTCGGACACGACCGGATAGAAT
>CAKNYM010036577.1:0-14051 GCA_932195095.1 Andricus curvator | reverse complement strand
ATTTAGAACCCTTATACCTGGACTGGTCTTTCCGAACTATATTCTGGCTATTCACTTTCTTCCAATATTTTCGTGAATGGAAATATCCACCGATACGTTTTTCATTGGAAATTTTGTATTTTAATATTTAAAGTTAAAATTGAAAAACAAAAGAATTTTTTTTTCGAATGACCCCATTAGAAATTTTTTGATTCGCCTAGACGGATAATTCTTTTCTTAGAATGATTAATTACAATAGTCATTATTATTACAATATGTGAGTATTTATTGAATATTATTTGCTTTTAAATTGTAACCATAACAAACACGTGAACTTATTTATAAATACACAAATAAAAATGTACAAATAATGTTCTTCGCATACAATAATTATTTTCTTAGAACTATAATAAAATGTATGGACATTGTTTACATTATTTGATTTTGTACTTATACATTCTCTACTCTCATACTTATCTTTATGCACTCGTGGAAAAAATCTGAATATTGTAGGTACAACTTAAAAAAAAATACTTATAAATAAAAATACATTTCATCATCATCGAAGGTACAGTTGAGCTCTCGGATCCAATAACTCACCCGACTCTCGTCCTATTTTACAAAGTACATATTTCAGTCAATTTTTAATGAATTTATCTAAAATATTCCAGACATTTTCTTTGAACTATATAGAACAACTTTCTCGCTGGAAGTTGTTTTAAATCTGAAGTGGCCTCGAAACTTATTGTCTCCGAAAGTAGAAAAATGTGGTTACCGCTGGGCCTTAATTTTCAGTTGGATATTATTAAACAAAAGGTCATTTTCAACTTTTTATTATTTTGCAGGCATTCGCTGAGTATACTTTATATGTGTACTCAATTTCAAACAGTTCCAATAAAATTTGTACGAGTTGTGATAATTTATATTTTAATCACTTATTGAATATTAGAAAAAAAATCTTCTTTCCAGTTTTTAATTTTTATTCTTAAACCTAATTTTATGACATAAGAATTCTAAATATGCTTTGTTAAAATATAGAAGCCTATATCTAAAAAATTAATATTGTGAATTTGAACATTCCCATTCCTTGAGACCCGGGGCAACGCTTTGAGCGTTTTCGAGCATCCGGCGAGTTTGAATTCGAGAGCTCAAGTGCAGAAATTGTTTCATTGTAACACTTTAAAAAAATCAGAATTGCGATTCTAACACAACAGTTAAAAATATTAAAAGTATAACAATAACAAAATCCTATATAATATTAAATAACGAACTAATAAACAAGAAATACATTTCTTCTCTTACTTCTCGAGTAAAATATGATATACAATATACTTGAGGGTTTCAACTTTTATTATTATTTGTATAATTTGGACGTATTTATTCGACAAAATTGATATTTATTAAGCTACACGTAGAAAGAAGAATATTCTCCAATAGTGTGGGCTCTTGCAATTCTTTCATTGTTAATGTAAGGGGAAAAGTTAGACAGAGTATAATGCCCCATTACGGGATTTTCCGATTAATAATTATTGTGACGTAATTAATTTCTTCACGTAATATATACAGGGCTCCTGAGTAGAAAAATATATATTTTTACCAAAACAAAAAAAATTATATTTCCTATACTTTTACCAATACGGTAACAAAAGTTTCAATTGTTATGTAAAAAATGGTTGCTTTGTCCAAATTTTTTATTTAAAAAAAGTTCATAACTGAAAAGGGAGAGAATATTCTTATTTCTTAAGACTGCACGATATAACGATCTGCTTTATAAATATTTGATTGTTTCCATATAATTTATACGTGAAAAGTATTGAAAATAACGCACATTCCATTTTCATACCTGCAAAGTTCTGAAATTGTTACAGAGATTTATATGAAAGGAAAATTTTTTAACAACCCTCCCGTTTATTTGTAATCCAAAATTTACTATTGCAGAGTGGCAAGGGAGGTTTGAAGCACCCTACATATAGAAAGGCCAATTGCAGTGTATATCAACATGACCACTAAAAACAATAACTTTCCGTCTAAAAAACTCTCGTCATACTAGTCCCGGCATCCGGTAATTTTTCACCGCGTTCGTTTTCTATAGCGTTTCAATGAGAATTTCAATGGGATGGGGATTTCATATTTTCCAAACATGACTACGACGCTTCCCGATAATATTTTGAACAATTTTCCACAAATCGTGTTTTCGTAGACTGCTTTCGTATGTATACCATTAAGCCATTTCCCTTTCGGGGTAGGCGTGACACTACCCGATTCGGGTAGTGTTTCTAGGTTGATAACTTGTAGTAAATAACTACAAGTGTGGGTTCACCACACCCACGACGTGCCAACAGCACTCAGTTTTCTCGAATGGTCACCCATCCAAGTGCTAACCGCGCCCAACGCTGCTTAACTTCAGTGATCTGACGAGAACTGGTTTTTTCAGCGTGGTATGGCTGTTGGCCATAAACTTTGGAAAATTCTGAAAAAGTTAAAAAAAAAAAAGAAAAAAACTTCTTTTAAGCGCAGAGTTGTATGTCTCCAAAGAACCCCGATTTTTTCAAAAAGGAGGTTAAAAAACCCAATTCTGAAGTTAATATTTGTACTTTAGAACCTTTCAATTCTACGAAAAAATATTCTCCATTTTAATTAAAGTTTACGCAATTTGGAGTAATTTAAAAAAAAAAAACAATGACCGAACCTCAATGTGTCATAAGTTATGGCCTAAACGTTGCTTTTTGAACACCCTATAATATTTTCATAACAACTTTTTGAACTTTTCGAAAAATCAAAAATTCAAATTTTGATCGCACAAAAAAATAATGAAAAAATCAAAAATTCCATTTTACTGTCAAAACTATGCAAGATACGAGAAAAGATGATTCAACAAAAATTGTGCACCTAAAAAATATCTACAAATTTGTTATGATTCACTTTTTGATATGACGCGTAGTTTTTGTTTTATTTGTAAAAAACAGCATTGAAAATAGAAAAATCAAATTTTCAGACGAATAACAGGAGCTACGAAAAAAATGACAGTAACAAAATTTGTTCATCCAAGGAAGAGGTACAAATTTGTTGTGAATAATGTTTCGATAGGATGCGTAGTTTTTGTTTTATTCGTGGAAATAACATTGACAGTAAAAAAAATCAAATTTTTGAAAAAACAATGCAAGGTACGAAAACAGATAAATGAACAAAAATTGTGCATTCAAAAAAGATTTACAAACTTGTAATAAATTTTTGTTGTAAGAATATATTCAAAATGAAAAAAATTAACTTTTTTGTGTATTTCGGAGCGCGAAGACCAAATCGCGCGCCGTAAGTGCGCTCAAACTTTTTTGTTTCTATCATACGATACACAGAACCGAGCGAGGAACGCAAGGTTCAAATGATTTTCAAATAAAATATCGAGCGCGAAACGCGAGTGTCTGGATGAGAATCTGTTCCTTAAGGTGGATAGAACCTTGAGTAAATAAAGTTCCTTTTCAGTCTAAAATAAAAACAAAATTAACAATCACTTAATATGTAGAGGTTTTGATAATTTTATAAGATTTGCAAACAAACTTTTTCTTTTCATCGAAGTCGAACACGAAGTTCAAAAATCTAGAGGAACCGAGCGTAAAGCACGATGTAACTACGTCCGAGCGCGCAGCGCGAGGTGAATACATAATCGAGCGCGAAGCGCGAGATAAATATATGATCGACCGCGAAGCGCGAGATCCAACCGTCGCGCGCCCTAGGCGCGCTCAAACTTGCGAGACATTGGATTTCAGAGTAAAATGTCGAACAGTAAAAAGGACACTGTGTACCTTTGCACCTAATTAATGTACGGAATATCCTACCTATATAATAGGTCATAATTTAAGATCCCTCAAAGTTGACCATTTTTGCTGGTTTTTACGAGCAAATTGAATGAATCACTGACTTCATGTATGAGTTTAAAATTGTTTTTCATTTTTTTTTTCAATAAACACGCATTCGCACAATAATCAAGAGATCGAGTGTTCGTACAAGATAAGCATTATAGATTTCCAAGCTTCGTAAAATTTTCTGGAGTGATTGTATTGTTATGACCTGGCAAGATGGTGAAGTATGGAATTGAATGCGCAGAGAAGAGATATTGCTACAAAAAATTGTTAAAAAACTATTTGTTTATTGACACAAATATATATATATATATATATATATATCACATTTTTAATCAATTATAATCATGGTTTTGCCACAAAAGTAGTCAAAAAGTACGCAGCAGTGGTAACGACAATATTTTGTTATAAACAATTATTGAAGAAAAATATTTGTTCATGGACAAAAAACATATTACATATTTTCAATCAATTACAATCACTTTTATGCCCCAAGAGTACTAAAAAATGGTCAAAAAGTAATCATGAGTGGTGATTGCAAGATTTTGTCATAAATAATTATTTATTTCTTATTTATGAAATATGACCGTAGTTCTACTTTACGGTACGTTCAGGTGCCTCTATGCAGGAAGAGTGCACTTTCCAAGGTCATATCCCGCGACCTATTAAGGCTAGGACTTTTTTTGGAACTTACGCTACATTGACTCCACTGTCATTGGTATTTAAATTTCATTGGTATTTGCCAAAAGCACAACTTCTCCGTTTTTAGACAAAAATGAAAAAATGGAATTTTTCAAATCTCGCAGTTCCCAAAGTAATAGGACTGAAAGATTTTTTTTTTTAAATGTACACAGATTTTGGTAGAGTATATTTCATCCACTGGCATTACCAACGGAAACAGAGCCTGACATCACGATTTATTTTGAAAAAACTAAACTCCACTTATTTGCCCGTAAAAACAGGCAAAAATGGCCAACTTTGAGGGGTCATAACTTATGACAACATATCCACATCATGTACAGAAGATAAAAAGTAGATCTAAGAAAATTTGTTCTAGCCTCACGAAAATGTAGAAAATTAAGTTTCTTTAATCTTGAACATTATTTTGAAGCAATAAAAAGTGGTCCTACATCAAGAAAATACTGTATCGCCCGCGTATTCGTATCGATTATTCTTGATTCTATATTCATTCCTGTCTCACGTATTTTTCAGTAATTAGTTCAAAAGTAAAAAATCATACTGCTGAAATGGCCAATTTTCTTGCTGTACTTTTTTTATATGATGTCGAACACAAAACGAAATTTAAAAATTAGGGATAAAAATTTCTTTTTCGAATTTAATGTTGGACATTCAAAGAAAAAAACTTTAAAATCCGTGCAGAATTGAGGCCTGCAAAGTGATAGAAAATGTTGAGCAGTATATTCCGAGTTTAAACCACTGCCTTGGAAAAGTTTATAGTCATACGAATATCGATTCGTGCTTCCGACTTTTACGTAGAAAATCCGAGTTTCCAAAAAAAGAAAATATGATTTGAAAAATTCCAAACGTTTAACATTTTTTTCTTTGAAAACAACAAAATATGTGTACGATTATTCATTGTAATTTATCGTATATTTCAAATTGTGGCATGGTTTATCATTATTTTACATTATCACTATTACTATTATCGAACAGAAATGATTAAGAACCATCTATCACCGCGTGCGTTATTTCTGGTGCATATTTGCAAAACGCAGTGAACGTCTGCTAGAAAATTGGAGGGGATGTGCAAAATAACATCAATAAATTCAGTTACATATTGCACATGTGCGTAAAAAATGCAATTCGTACCTTTCGTCTTCATCATTTTGCTGATTTGGAATCCGATGGAAAGTCACTCCTGATGGTGTACCAGTTTTGCTCGTTGCTTTATTGCAATTTTTAAAGCAACACTTCATATTTATCAATTGACAATATGATTTTAATTTTGAAAATTGATTCTGACAATATTTTAATTTCACTGCGCTACGATTGTACGAAAACGATGCTGAACACTAGAAAGATGTCTTTCGACTGATCTTTCAGGTACGATGGTGAATTTTGATGGTGAATTTTACAGTAAAGGTTCAAATTTTTTTTATCGGGTACACGAAAGTGAAGGAGTTTTTCCATAGCTTAGAAAACATGTGTGAAAAACATGTTCTTCGTAATAAATCGGCTGCCCTAGCCGGGCGTCAATAAACGCAGGTAAAAACGTCAAAATAGATCCTTATAGTCCAGCGGTTGAAAAGTGAAGTTCTACATATTTTTTTATTTTCTTTCCCCAGAAAGCATTTCTATCTCATGTAGTTATGCAATTTGAACATGATTTATAACTTAATTTTTGTTGCATATATTAATAAATACTATATTCGTACAAATTTCTACAAACAACAAGTTTTCAGTTATAACTGAGTAGTTACAATTTTTTTTAAAATAAAAGTGATTGCAATGTCGTACTGAAAAGATTATAAACTAATATTATAATGGAAAAAATTTAAAAAAATATGATTACCATCAACTTAAGAGAATAATTCAATAAAAAACATAATATCT
This sequence comes from Andricus curvator, assembly GCA_932195095.1. Taxonomy (NCBI): domain Eukaryota; kingdom Metazoa; phylum Arthropoda; class Insecta; order Hymenoptera; family Cynipidae; genus Andricus; species Andricus curvator. The sequence continues at coordinate 7,641 of CAKNYM010036577.1, read as the reverse complement.
ACATTTTTCCATGAAAATAAGGAATCTATTCGCCATAAATATGCAAAGACATATTTTTGCAGCAAACGAAATGAGGCAAAAATTAATAATAATAAATTATAAATTAAAATATTTATAAGGGGTATAAAAAAAAAGAATTCCGAATCTCAAATTGCATTCTCGATTTTTCTGTTCTCTTTGGGTTATAAATGAACCACATGAAAAGAGACATGAATCAGATAATATTTAGAGGTCGCTTATAGTAAATTTGTCTGCTTTTACACAAAAATTCATCTTTTTGAAAACAGCTGATCATACTGGCAAATTATGCAGAATTTAGAAGATGCGGTTTATTAAAAAGAGTATTTTTGGATCATCAGTCTCTTTATAAATCATGCATACTTAAAGACCTCTCAATAAGCGGGATAGATAATTCACACTACTTTGTAACAATTTCCTTCGCATATATCTCACAGAATGCATAATTATAAAAATAATTACGATGAAAAATCATTTTAATAAGTCGCGTCTTTTATATTCTGTATGTAATTTTGCGTTATGATCTACCTTTTTCGAGAACCATCAAGTTTTCTGTAAAAACAGACCAATTTATTTCTCCTTCAACGTGGTTCATTTTTAACCCACAAGGAACAAAAAAATCGAAAATGAACGTTGAGATTCGGACATGCTTTTGTTTAAGCATCCCTAATATTCATATGCTGTTAATTCATAAATAAACAAACGCTTTTTGCTACGTCCATGAAAGTATTATGCTATTAGTGATATATTATCACAAAATCTTCAGAATAAATACTCATGTCTGTAAAAACCAGAGATCTTTTTTTTCGGTATCATATTTTTCGAGTCCTTTTTTGAAATATGATAACTTCATGCTGTTATTATTTTCAATGTAGAAAAACGACTGTGGAATCCTACGAGTGGTTTCATTTTAGTATGTCTGGAGACAGGTTTTTTAGTCGTATTTCAATGCCTGGAATTAGCTCTGAAATAATATTATTTTTACAGTGTTAACAAGAATGTTGATTTTCAGTGAATTTCATACCTAATAAAAAATCTTGTAACTGACTAAATTTTCATGTTAAAATTTCAAAAACTTGGCAGAGTACAATTTAATTTGTACAATTAATTGAATTTGCGAAGTAATAGGGTCATCCACTTATTTTTTTTTATTTGTGCATATTAAAGTATATGCTCTAAAATCACTAATAATACCAGCATAGTGTAACAAAAACTTTTTTTCGAATTTATAATTGAAAAAGAAAAATTTGTACAAATTTAAAATTCCTATTTCTGTCGCGCCCATTCCGCCATCTTGATGTGACGTAGCTAGCCGCCGAACGCTTGTAAATAAGCCGGGCGATTCACGCTTTTTTCATAAAAATGCAAAAAATTCAGCACTACCATTGGTGTTTTGTGCCTCCATGCAAGAACGCGTTTCTCAAAAATTGAGGAAAATTATTCATATCTATACCCAAAGCTGAGGAACGAAAAAAATGGTACAAAATTGTTCGTCGTGACATGTGCCCTAATAACCACATCTTTAACGTCAACAGTATATTGTTGCGAAGATCATTTCAACGTAAGAAAATATTTTTATTTAAAATAGAAAACTATCAAATATGTTTTTTTGATAACATAAAACCCGTACTTTACTGATATTCAACAGTGTTACATATATGGGATGCCGGGACGTATGTGCACTTTAACCTTAAAATCAAATTGTTTATTTGCGCAACAAGTATTATAAAATTATATATTTTTTAACTTTGGAATCATGCTGCTATTTTTAAAAAAGAGTTTCCGCTGAAGAGCGAATATATATTTAATTCTTATATTTTATCAAGTGCAAAATCAAAGTACTGAATGTTGAGGTTAAAGCTCGCTTTATGTCAACATCTATGGTCGATTATTTCGTTTCCTTTCTATTTCTTTTATTTAAACTAAAATAAATACGATATTATCATCTTGATCAAATAAATAACTTTAAATTCAATACAATACACCGGTTTCAATATTCAGAACGGTTATTTGGATACTTTTTCGCTTTCACTCCTCGAGTCTCAGCAACATTGAAACTGGAGCACTTCGCACAGAAATCACTTATAATAAGTGTACTCACTTTTGGCAAATTATCCGAACTGGCTTTAACTGGCTTTAATATATCAATCTGACCATGTATTTTCTTCGGTTTTGACGGCGCGTGACGTCACACCACGTGTTTCGAGCCGTGAGGGCGCCACATGTTTACTTTTATAAATCGACATTTGCGGTGGATATTTTATCACTTTTTAATAAATTATTATAAATTATTAAATAAACTAAATTAAGTTTTAATTTCACATTTTAATTCTTTGAGAGTCAAAGTTTATAAAAAACTCTACTATAAGGCAAACAAAATTTTTGTGGATGACCCTATTACAAAGTAAAATTGGATTAAAAATAGCACTGTAAAAGTATAAGGAATTTATTCTTGCGAAAGTATATTTAAAAAATTTCAATTTGAAAGCTCCTAGTCACCAAGAAACTTTATCTACGTTTCTGTAGTGGAGAAAGACTTGCAATTCCAATAATTTTTTAGAACCAAGAAGTTTTTATTTGCTTATTTTTAATCAATATATGTTCTGCTTACAAAATTGTATATCTACATTTTTCAATACTCTATTTTTCCAATTGAAAAAATCAAATGATCTAGAAAAGAGGCGATTACTGACTCAGAATTAAATATGTATAAAATGCTACCATAGGGAAATTTTAAATGATTATTTTCATTTATTTCTTCTACCTGAGAGATATATACTATATATAGCTACACATTTGAAAATTCATTTTTAATGAAATGCATATTTGGCAAATATTCAAAATCGACGAGATTATTAGCAGCAGTTCTTGATTACAGTGAAAAACTGGGGCTCTATTCTCGAGTTTTTTTCGTATACGAATCTTGCGACTTTCGAATGACTTCCAATGAACCCTATTCTCGAACCCTCACTGGCGGTTCGTATGCGGAAAGTTACGTATGAAATGCAACGAGTGCGGGTATATGCCACTCGAAACTTATATTCGTATACGAATTAAGAGTTTGATCATGCGCAGTGATTAAATTGTATGATTTGTGAGGTGTGCATTATAAAAAGTGACAGGATCGAGAGTGATAAAAACAAATTTTTTTTACAAATTTAATACAGTAAGTGGATTATGTATTGTTTAATTGGTTTGAAAACTTGGGAATATTTTTCCTTTTTTGAGACACATATACTAATTTGTATTGAAATTCTTTGAAAATTTGTTTCGTTTTGAGGTTAAAAAATAATTAATTATAAATTGTAGGTACATTTCATTATAAATCTTATGATAATTTTGAAATAAAAGTTCTAATTCGGCAAAATTTGCCAGAAACGTTTGCACTACCTAATTTATAATAATACAATCATAATTTTATATAATTTTATGTTGTGATCCTACTTTTATAACATCGCGTTACTCAAATTCCCACTTGTCTGCTGAAACTCTGAAAGTACTAATTATTCTCTACATTATAAATAAATTGTGTTGTAATAATTTTTGTTTATATTTCTTCCCAATTCAACTAACAGCGAAAGCATTCAATTTTTAAATCATCCACATGTTTGGCGCAATTTCACACATGACTCTACAAATAATTTCATTGGCTCAAATTGTTTGTCACTAGTAAAGCACTAGAATTTTGATGTGAGTTAAACGTGGCAACGCTGTTCAGTATATTCGTATACGAATAACTCGAATCGCAAATTCGAAGAGTGCTCGAGAATACGACTTTCTTCTCGTATACGTAAGTTACCATTCGAAACTTTACGTATACGGAAAGTTTCGAACGAACTCGAGAATAGAGCCCCTGGCCAGTAACAATTTCTTTCACTTGTCACGCTTATCCTGTCTTCTGACTCACATACACCACACACATTCTTGGCCCATGCCACTCACACACATTAAGCATCCTTTCTATCGGTGAAGCACTGCTACCGTCGTAGAGGGGTAAAGGGAAGGGTTCCGTGGCTGGTTCATGTTACTAGCGCCTCGCATCGCTGGTTCCCGAACTAAGCCTACTTCCGACGTCTCTGCCCCGCGCCCATCTTCTAAGCTTGGTGGGCATTGTCGCCTCTATACCTATCTTCCCTTCCCTCTACGATTCGATTACGACTTTCAACGCGGTATCGGAATAATATCTTTGGTATCGGAGTCCCAGTGCTTCACTGATAGAAAGTGTATGCTTAATGTGTGTGAGTGGCATGGACAAGAATTTGCGTGGTTATGTGAGTCAGAAGACGTGATTAGTTAAAGAAATTGTTACTTGCCAGTTTTTCACCGTAACTGAAAACTGCTGCTAAATCTCGTCGATTTTGAATATTTGCCAAATAAGCATTTCATTAAAGGGGCCATTCACAAAATACGTGATACATTTTTCAGGAACTTCTGACCTGCCCCCCCCCCCCCTAAACGTATCACGTATTTTGTGAACGACCCTAAAATGAATTTTTAAATGTAAAGAATATAATATATTAATTATCTCAGGTAGAAGAAATAAATGAAAAGAATCATTTAAAAATTCCCTATTGTAACATGTTATACTTATTTAATTCTGAGTCAGTAATCCGCCTCTTTTCTAGATCTTTGGATTTTTTAAATTGGAAAAAAAGAGTATGGAAAAATGTAGATATGCAGTGTTGAAAGCAGGATATATATCAATTGAAAATAAGCAAATTAAAACTTCTTGGTTCTAAAAACTTATCGGAATTGCAAGTCTTTCTCGACTACAGAAACGTAGATAAAGTTTCTTGGTGACTAGGAGCTTTCAAATTGGAAAATTGTTAAATATACTTTCACAAAAATAAATTCCTAATACTTTTACAGTCCTATTTTTTGAACCAATTTTACTTTGTAATTACTTCACCACCTCCGATTTCGCAAATTCAATGATTTTGCAAATTAAGCTGTACTCAGCCAAGTTTTTGAATTGTTCATGTGAAAATTTAGTTGGTTACAAGATTTTTTTAGTAGGTATGAAATTCACTAAAAATCAAAATTCTTGTTAAAACTGTAAAAAAATAAGAATTATTTCAGAGCTAATTTCAGGTATTGAAATACGACTAAAAAAACTGTCTACAGTCATAATAAAATGAAACCACTCGTGGGATTCCAGAGTCGTTTTTCTACATTGAAAACATTAACAACATAAAGTTATCATATTTTTAAAAAGGGCATGAAAATATGATACCGTAAGAAGAGAGATCTCTGATTTTTACAGAGAATGTTTGATAAAATGTCCAACAGTTTCCGATAATAATGATGAGTAATTATTGTGAAGATTTTGTGATAATATATCACTAATAGCATAATTCTTTCATGGGCGTAGGAAAAAACGTTTGTTTATTTATAAATTAACAGCATATGAATTTTAGGTGTGCTTAAAAAAAAGTAAGTCCGAATCTCAACATGCATTTTCGATGTTTTTGTTCCTTGTGGGTTAAAAATGATCCACGTGGAAGAAGAAATAACTTGGTCTGTTTTTACAGAAAAATTAATTTTTCTCGAAAAAGGCAGATCATACAGCAAAATTATATAAAAAAAAAAAAAAAAAAAAAAAAAAATTGATTAGCAGTTCGAACTCGAAAGTTCATTACCTCACTACCCGATTCGGGTAGTGTTTCTAGGTGGATATTTACTACCAATGTGGGCCCACCACACCCACGACGGGCCAACAGCACGGAGTATTCCTGAACGGTCACCAATCCATGTACTAACCGCGCCCAACAATGCTTAACTGCAAAATTATATACAGAATATAAAAGCCGCGGCTCATTAAAATGATTTTTTATCGTAATTATTTTCATAATTATGCATACTTAGGGAGATATGCGAAGAAAATTGTTACAAAGTAGTGTGAATTATATATCCCGCTTATTGAGAGGTCCCCAGGCGGAAATATTATATATAGTTTATATATAGTCTGAAGTATTATATATAATATTCACTTGTTTTACATAAAAAATATATAAAACAAATGAATATTATATATAATACTTCACACTATATATAAACTATATATAATATTTCCGCCTGGGATGCATAATTTATAAAGAGACTGATGATCCAAAAATACTCTTTTTAATAAGCCGCATCTTTTATATTCTGCATGATTTTCCGTTATGATCAGCTGTCTTCCAAAAGATTAATTTTTGTGTAAAAACAGACAAATTTACGCTAAGCGACCTCTAAATATTATCCGATTCATGTCTCTTCCCACGTGGTTCATTTTTAACCCAAAAGGAACACAAAAATCGAGAATGCAAGTTGAGATTCGGAATTCTTCTTTTATACCTATTATAAATATTTTAATTCATAATTGATTATTATTAATTTTTGCCTTATTTCGCTTGCGATAAAAATATGTCTTTGCATATTTATGGCGAATAGATCCCTTATTTTCATGGAAAAATGTAGATGTTATGTTTTTCATTCAATTATTCTTTTGAGTTGATGGTAATCATATTTTTAAACATTTTTTTCGTAATGATATTAGTTTTTAATCTTTATGATACGACTTTGCAATCAATTTCATAAGAAAAACTTGTAACTACTCAGTTATAACTCAAAACTTTTTGTTTGTACAAATTTGTACGAACATAGTATTTATTAATATATACATACAAACGAAGTATTTTGAAAAAACTGAACGCGAGTAATTTGCTCTGAAGAATACATCAAAAGTGGTCAAGTTTGGGAGGCCATAACTTATGACCCATTGGGGCTCGGTCATTGGTTTTGTAGAATTACTCGAAATCGCGAATACTTTAATTAAAATCTACAATACTTTTTCGTAAAATTGACAGGTTCTAAAGTACAGGTATTAACTTCAGAATTGGGGTTTTAGCCTCTTTTTTGAAAAAAATCGGTTTCTTTGGAGACTTATAACTCTGCGCCTATTACTGAAAGAAGGTTCTTTTTTTTAACTTTTTCAAAATTTTCTCAAATTAACGAAAGCAGTCTACGGAAATACGATTTTTAGAAAATTGTTCAAAAGCATTTTCGACCGACGCGTCGTAGTCATATTTGAAAATTTTGAAATTCCCATCAAGACTGCTCAATGAAACGCTATAGCAAAAAACGCGCTTAACATACTTAACGCGGTGAAAAATTACCAGATGCCTGGACTAATATGAGGAACGTTTTTTAAACTGAAAGTTATTGTTTTTAGTGGTAATGCTGATACACTGCAATTGGCCTTTCTATATGCATGGTGCTTCAAACCTTCCTTGTCACTCTGTAATAGTAAATTCTGGATTATAAAATAAACGGAAGGATTGTTAATAAATTTTCCTTTCATATAAATCTCTATAGCAATTTCAGAACTTTGCAGGTGTGAAAATGGAAACAGTTGCGCGCTGAAATTTATTCCCAGTGCAAGCTATTTTTCAAAATTCCATATCTTTTTCTGTTTTGACCAATAAATGTCAAAAGTCGACCAACAAATATAAACAAACGACCGGCAAACGATCAAACACACAAATAAATGGGATATTTCAAATTTGGGTGCCAACTTCACAGGGGTCTGAGAAATCGTAGAGGGAAGATAGGTATAGAGGCGACAATGCAGCGGGCAGCTTG
>CAKNYM010036574.1:0-15758 GCA_932195095.1 Andricus curvator | reverse complement strand
ATGAAGGCTGGTGGAAGAAGAAATGTGAATAAACCTCGTATTCTACCTGTACCAGCCAAAGTAGGAGGAATTTTACCCTTTCTCATACCCGTTTTTGCGGGTCTCAGTGCTGCCGGGGCGCTAGCTGGTGGAGCTGCAGGAATAGCTAAAGCTGTGAATGATGCAAATTCGGCAAAACAACAACTTTCAGATAATAAACGGCATAATGAAGCGATGGAAGCTATTTCTTTAGGAAAAGCTCTGTACTTGAAGCCATATAGACAAGGATTAGGGCTTCATCTAAAGCCATATAAACAAGGAGCAGGACTTAAATGCAAGTCAAAAAACTCAAAGTGAAGCTACCTCATCGAGCCTTAACTGATGCAGATTTACTCAAATTTGCAAAATCTTTGAAAATTCCGTATTTTCGAGGTGTTTTTATGCGAAATGGATTACCAAAAGGTGGACCACGTAAATATGAATGTGCTATTGTTAATCTTGATGATAAAAAAGGACCAGGAACACATTGGTGTGCTTATAAAAAGATTGATGATAAAATAATGTATTTCGATAGCTTCGGTAATCTTCGGCCACCTTCGGATCTCTTCAAGTATTTCGGTGTTGGTAGCATAAAGTATAATCATGAGAGATATCAAAATTACGATACGTTCGTGTGTGGACATTTATGTTTGCAATTTCTATGCAATCAATTAAATTCTAAAAGTACGGTTAATCTATATAAGTGCTGATATTTGCAATTTCAAGTCAGTTGAACGCTAGTTGTCATCATGGATGATTCATTGACACTAACATTGTCGGGAACTTCTCCAATCCTGGAAGCTCACTATTTTCCACCGATTGAGTTGCCTCCTTATAAAAATTACGCACTTGGACTGGTTGAATTTCTAACTTTCAATTCGATACCCAATGTAGACATTGGCCAAAATAAGTTTTACGTGGGTAATGAGATAATTGAAATACCTACAGGAAGTTATGAAATAAGTGACATCAAGCGCTATTTACAGAATGCTTTAGTAAAAAAGGGCATTGAAATTCACGTTAAACCAAACAATAATACTTTAAAAAGTGAAATTTATTGCAGTCACGATATAAATTTTGAGCCTAAAGATTCTATCGGTCATTTGCTGGGTTTCTCTCCGCGCAGACTAGAAGCTAAACAAGTTCATGAATCTGATCAACCAGTATCAATCATAAAAGTGAATTCTTTGAGTATTGAGTGCAGCATAACTACAGGTGCATACATTAATGGCCAGAAAGTACATACTATTCATGAATTTTTTCCTGTAGTGCCACCTGGATATAAGATAGTGGAAGTACCAACTCATGTCATTTACCTGCCAGTCGCCGTGCAGACAATAGATCATATACAGCTCCGTATAGTTGATCAAGAAGGACATTTGGTTAATTTTCGTGGAGAAGTTATAACAATTAGACTACACATCAAGTCTCTCTAATAATGGGTATCGTTTTCAACAAAAGGATTGGCTTTGGCTATAATAAACCAGCACAATGTCCCAAGCTAATCAGTCGACAAAGAGCAGTCAAAGGGTTAACACCTCAAAGCGTCCTCTTCCTAAAAAGTCAAGGTCTGAAGCCCAAAAGAAGAAGAGAATAAAGAGATTCAAGATTTTTTGCACCTGCATCTGTAAATTTGTCTATCAACGTTTGATAATTTGTCATGGAGGGGGAAATTTTAAATATTCAAGCACCAATCATCTTTGATGAGTCAATTGCACACTGTGAAATTCATGCACATCAGCCTTATGCCTCATCAACCTTCAACAACAGTGATGAAATTCGGATTGCTGTTCAAAATCAGGACCATTGTCTCCTGCCAAGCAAAAGCTCACTTCATGTACATGGAAGAATTGTAAGAACTGATGGAGCACCAGTGACAAACACAGTTTTAGTTTCTAATGCCATCTGTCATTTGTTTGAAGAAGCAAGATACGAAATCAATGCAATAGAAATTGATAGAAATAAAAACGTTGGCCTCACTAGTCTCATGAAAAATTATGTATCTCTAAATCCTGGGCAATCACGTTACATACAGAATACTGGTTGGCTTGAAATAAATGATAATAATCAATCACTAACCATCGCTACTGGTTACTTTGATGTAGCCATACCGCTTAACATGATATTTGGTTTTGCTGAAGATTATCACAAAATCATTGTCAATGCTAAGCATGAACTTATTTTGACAAGATCGAAAAGTGATGCAAATGCCATCTTGCAAGCAGCCCCCATTGAGCAGTATAAAATTGAAATTAATAAAATAGAGTGGCTATTGCCTAGCGTTAGACTGTCAGATTCACGAAAATTTCAGTTGCTAAAATATATTGAAAAAGATCCACCTATTCCAATAAGTTTTCGAACTTGGGAACTGTATGAATATCCTCTACTTCCAACTACTTCAAACCATGTTTGGACAGTAAAAACCTCAACACAATTGGAAAAACCGAGATTTGTCATACTTGGATTTCAAACAAACAGAAAAAATAATACTGCTAGAAGTTCTAGCAACTTTGATCATTGCAATCTGACTAATGTCAAACTACTTTTGAATGAAACTAGTGAAAATTTTCCCGCTCAAACGTCAGCATATTGCTTAATTTTGCATGATCGTATAGTTGAGTATAAGCCAATAAGTGGTGTGGTGAAAAAGTTGGTATAAAACTGCTGTAAGCACGAACAAATAGTTTAGTTGCATTCAAGATGCAGTACATTGTGGATATGCAGGGTTTCAAGTTACCAATCAATAAATTTGTCTTGAAAGAATTGTCTATATTACCAATCTATGATGAGACAGTCAAAAAGCCATATTCTTTTCTCTTTCAACCACCCTGCAAGTGGAACAACGTTCCACCAAAATATAAGTCTATAAACATTTGGGCAGAGCGGAAACACCATGGAATACTTTGGAATTCTGGTGATTTGCCCTATTCTCTAGTACCTGTAATACTCGAGAGCGTTTTAAAAGATGCAACAAAAATGTATGTGAAAGGATTAGAAAAAAAGAATTGGCTGCAACAATTTGTGGAAATATCGTGTGAAATTGTTGATATGCTTGATTTGGAATGTCCCTCGCTACAGGGATTGCGTGGGATGTTTCGAATTAATGATATTAAATGTACTCATCATATGTATGAAAATTACTCTAATTGCGCAATTGAAAATGTACTTTTATTGAAAAACTGGATGTCTTTGGAACAGTTCTGTTAGATTAGTTTTTAATTTGTAGAGATAAGAAAATATTTTTTCTACATATTTAATTTATAGTCTACTTATTTTTAAGTATAATGTACTGGCTTTTTTTTTTGGAAATAAATAAAAAAGCAAAATGAAAAGAAACTTGTGTGTTGTTTTTTCCGAGTTCCTTGTCCTTATAATATTAAGTGCGAATAGTAGATAAGCAAATGGTTAGGTCAGTGAACATCGCTGGCATCGTCCTCGGCATTGAGAGATTACGTCTGCTGGATCAGGTTGCATCCGATAGCTACAGCAGTTTGAGAAAACGATTTTTCAGGTTTCATTAAATAAAAAACACCAATTTAGATTCAATTAATTTTCTGTTCTTTATTTGAAATAACTTGTATTTCACAAACAATTGTACAGTTTTTTTCGACTCCTTCTTCTAATTCACATATATACAATTTATACATATTATAAAGATGATTCATTCCATTCACTGTAGACTATATCTGTTACATCAAAGGCTATATACAGTACATATACTTAGATCTCTCTCATCGATATATCTCTATCTCTCTCACTCATATATCCACATCACTTATCATGTTTTATCACCATGCTTATTTCTATACATATATACAATTTTCCGTAGCGTACAGTAACAATGTACATAGGTATATACAAATACTACATATACATATATATACAAATACTACATATTACTCATTACTTTATACATTGGATGCATCGACTTCCATGGGTTCAGAGACTGTATGTTTATATCCCCATGGAAGAGTGTCAGTGGTACCAGGGAGCAGCATTCTTTTATCGTCATGCCAGCTGAGAGCAATCTTATCTTGGATGATTGAGTGAACCTCGTGTTTTCGGCTTCGGATTAGGTGTTGAGTTTTAATCAGATTTTGACAAGATGTGAGAGTCTGCTTATAATCGTCGAATGTTATGGTTTTTAATGTTGATCCTTTGATACCCTTGGCCCTCTTTTTTTCATCTTCACCCAAAACCTTATATGCATACAATTTCGATCTCAAGCCCACAAATTCAGTCATTATTTCGCCGTTGCATTCATCCTTCATGAGACCTAATACTTTTTTATTTTTTAGAGGAATTCCGTAAACATTATCGGGAGGATAATCTGACGTGTCAAATTTATGAATATCCCGTTTAATGTAGTCGTAAAAGTTGGGAACAGTGAAATGATAAATGAGACTGTCTGTGTCTGTATATAGTAATTTTGCACAATTTCCAAAATTTGGTAGAATATAGTTATAATGAAAATCGTACGTGATTATTTTGGATATATCAAGAACCGTGAATCCAATATAGATGGGTTTATTGAAGAAAATTTTCGTTTTATTCATTTCAATGATTACCATATCCTCATCAAATATGGTACAACTGTGAAAATTTGGTTTGGCAATTAGAGCTTTTGCACCATATCTCCCCTCCCATTTTGTCACAAGCCTAACATCTTTGTGCTTCCTGACATTTTCCATAGTCTTTCCAAAGACGGAATTGTTCATTAATTTATAGAAATTCTTTTCAAATTCGTTGGTCGCTCTTTTTCTGTGTTCTGTATTTAAATCGATATAGTCTTTTAACCATGCCTTTTGTTTGAATTTTAGCACACGATGAATTTTCGTTAGTTTCATGCCTAATTTCAAGTACATTTTTAGATTTCGGTAATGTAGTACATAATTTTTCTTTGGTAGCAAATTGGTTACTAACTTTGGAATCTTACATTTTGAACCAGGAGGCACAAAGTGTTCTGGACATAATGGAAGGTCCTTGTGCAAATCGTGAAGCTCTTCTGGGTACTCTAGATCCACTTCAAGAATATAACCTTCAGGTGAATCATCAGGCACATTGAAAAAATTTGGATTATTCTCAAAATTTTCAAACCATTCAAAATCTTGATATGGCAAATGTTCACTCATAGCTTTACCATACTGATTGTTGACGTCAAAGTAAAAAATGTATGACTCGGGATCGAATGGATTAAAATCTTCTCCCATAAATCGATTGTTTGCTTTTGCAAACCTGTTTGAGCATTGTGAAACACCACCTCTGATTGCTTTCTGAATTAATAGTAACATTTCTACATCAGTTAGTAAATGTAGTTCAATTCCTGTGTATTTTAGCATTGCATCAAAAGAAAGTCCCGGTGCTGTGTAATAGTGCAAAGGGTCTAATTTATATGTTGCAAAACAAGTTTTTCTAAAGTTTTCGAAAATGTCTGCTAAAAGCAGTACATCGGTTTTGAGGTACAAATCTGAATACTGCCCTAAAGTTTGCAAATTAAAAGTTTCCCACACTTTACACGCATGTTGGTAATCTTCATCGGAAATGTGGCAATCGTTTAATTTTGAATAGAATGCCTCTTTTGGAGGTAGACTCTCTTCTTCCAATTTTTGCCAGCTGTCAATGTAATCATATGGGAATACACCTTTTCTCGTTAATAGATTGAATTCACTGTCATTTTTGTAAAATTTTCTCGTAATTGTTTTTTCACTGTCATTGAGATATGAGGCCAATTTCTCTAGACTACTTGGCATAAATCGGAAAGAATCGATAAATCTAAGTTTGACTTTAGTATCTGGAACATCTTTTGTAAATGAGATATATTTTTCCTTATTGATTGGCAGTAAAGAGACATGTCCCTCAAAACTTTTGGCTAACTCTTTGATAAAAAAGTGTGAGTCGTAGCCAGATAAATTATGGAAAACTACTGGAATTACATGAGAGTCTTTGTAATTGATGTTGCAGCTTCCGTGTGCTGGACCACGGTACTTACCTGTGAAGTGACAGTGGTCACGATGTTTCACATCATCTTTCTTAAATTCTTTTTCGCAAATGTGACATACTTTAGCATTTAGAAAATCTTGTTTTTGCTTCGATGTTAATTTTTCCATTGGTACTGGATTTTGAAAACGAGAATTCACTTTAATTGCTAAATCTTTTAATTCGTTTATAAACCATTGAATACAGTCTTTTTCCCGATAAACTTTAGGTTCTGAAGTTGAATCATCGAAACTGCACTTTGTATAATATGCAACACTTGTGGGGATATGCTTTTGATACGCTGCTTGATCTATTTGAGAATTTGTAACTGGTTCCAGCAAACATTCGATGTCTGCGTATACAGCAAATGGTACATTTTCCTTGTATCTATGATTTTTAAATTTTAATATGTTCCCACCTTCCTTCTCTGTTGGAAGTATGACTCTACAGTTATTTAAATGTTCACAATCAACTCTGTGTTTTATTAGAGATTTTTCAAATTTAAAGTGGCACAGGCACCTATCACAAAACCATGCACGATGATCGTTTTTCGAAAATTGAGATCTTATGAGTCGAGATAGATTTTTTATCCACGCAAAGTGATACACTGGATTATTTTCGCTGTCATCACAATCAGTATTTTCAAGCATTAACAAGTGAATTGTAGGACACCTCGATTTTTCATTGCTTATATACAGAGGAACAATCTCATCTTTTTTCCTATTTTCTTCATGTTCTATACCATAAACATTTATGCGCAGTTCATTTATTTTTTCAAATTTTTTTATATTTTCAAAAGTGATGGGAAAACTGATTCCATCATGTTTCAAGAGTGTATCAAAATGTGGATAGGAAGTGACGCGATCTATGTGGTTGTCAGCAGGGCAAAGAGCGGCCATTACGGACCAGAGAAAACAGTATTCGTCACTGTTCTGAACATTCACAACTGCTTTTTTGTCCCTGATAAATTTCGGTAAACTCACAAAAGTTGATGAGCCTACTGTAAAAGGTGCATACTTATTTATATTTACATTTAAATTTATAATTTCTTTCAATTTCCATCCAGATTTTGTTTGCTGGAAATCCTCTACTTTAATCAAAAGTTGCTCTCTGACTTTACTTTCAAACCATTCATTTATTTCAGTTGATTGTAAAATAAGTTCGTTTTTAGTATTAAAAAATTTAATCTCTTCAATTTCCTGGTCGTTTTCTATAGCACTGAATTTTGCAGCTAGGATAACATTTGTTTTTAAACCTGCAACGAAACTTTTCAAAGCGTTTTTTAATCTACAAGTTATCATTGTTTTTGAATCTTCAAGAAAAGTATCTAAATCTTTGTGGGTTAAATTTACAACCAAACCTGTTCTCACTCGACTCTTAAATGCAGACTCCAGATCCTGCCATCTGATCCTGTCTCCTTTCCTGTCCAAACCCTCGTTCACACCAGTTCCACTCTTCTGTAGCTTTGTGAATAATCTATTCTTGGATGTCAGTAGGCCAATAGTTGCTTGTAGTTTATTTTTTTTACCCAAAGATAAATTTTGGTTCCCCTGACGCAAAATTTTATTGAGCCTTCGAATATCCTGGGTGCACTGATGCTTCCAGTATAAGATCTCCGAAGCTGTTGCATTTTCATTCAAAATGTCATATGCATCATCGTAAATCTGGACAACCTTCTTACAGTCCAATGATTCCATTTTTGAATATTATTCTCATAGGATGGTTAGAGGACAACTGGAAAAAAATTCGCTATGAATTGACTTTTATAGTCAAACAATTTCACAAATATTCCAACGGATGGCACTGTGTTTAAATTTTAAATAATAAGAAGGAGCACTAACCGATTTTCAACAGCAGGTTTCTTATCTCCAGTTCACAAGTCGTATATGTCACTGAATGTATGGTAATAATAAGAATAAACTTTTAAAAATTCGAAAAAAAGTATATATTTAAGTGTACAAAACTGTACTGTTGTATAAAAATAGTTCAAAAAATATTTAAAATCACTATATCAATTTTCACTTCACTTGACTTTTTTATGCTTGTGTATTTCTCAAATGCTGGAGGACAACTGAAAGAAATATATGCGAAGCGCGTCTTTTATAGATGCACATTTGCTATCCTTGTCTAGTAATATATTTCCCTCTTTGTATTAATGTTCTAGAACGTTCTACATTATAATCGATACGTTTGGGATATAATTTTTGGAACGCAAAAATGTAATGCGTCATGAAAATAACCTTCAAGTTGTTTATGAAAAAATTCTTTCCAGAAATTGCTTAGTATAATTTGAAGTATTGCATTAAATGATGTAACAAAGTTCTAAAACGTTCTACATCATATTCGACACGTTTGAAAGATAACGTTTTGCGAGGTGAAAAATGTAATGCGTCATCAGAAAATAACAAATAACTTTGAAGATGTTTGCAGAAGATTTTTGACCTTTGAATTAAATTATTTAGGCAGAAAGCAACAAAATCATCCTTGATTTCTATAAACAGTAGCTTTAGTGGATGATTGAAAATTTCATAATATTTATTTTGTATTTAGCTTATTTTTTTATAAATTTAAATTTTCAACGTGTAATATGCAAAACTGTCCTTTCTAAATAAGAGATGAAAATGGTGTTGAAAAACTAGCATATATGTGTGAATAAAAAAGTTATGTGACCTCATATCATGTGTCGTTAAGAAGCGATAAGTCTCGGACAGTGCACTCTTAATATATATATATATATATATATATATATAAGTTAAAGCACGTGTGAAAAAGCTTGGAATAAAATGCACGCTGTATTATCTCTCTTGAGTCTCGAAATTGTTTTGCAGTATCTTATTTCATGTAACACATCGAGAGGTTGACTGGACCTAGCATATGGCAAAAGAATGAATATCAAACTGTGCGGGTCGACTAAGAAAGCGAACTTTTGCGAGCAGTAAAAAGAACTGATCTCTAGAGAACGAAAGCAGAGTCTAATGAAATGTGTGCAGCTTGAGACTGCCGATGCATAAATGCTGCTTCTGAAATCAAAACGTCTAAAACAAGTCTGGACGTTATCTCTCTAGTCCTCGCTCGCTACTCGATACCAGAATAAAGCGATAAGGATCCCGAACATATGACCTACCATAAGGAATCCTTCAGACACTTTTTTACCTATATTATTATTCAATTGACTCAAAATATTTTGTTATTTCTAATTTTTTTTATCTTCCTTTTTATCCTTGAGTTCTAGAACGTTCTACACTATAATCAACACGTTTGGAATATAATTTTTTGCAACGCAAAATGTAATGCGTCATTGAAAATAACCTTGAACTTATTTACTAAAAAATGCTTTTCAGAAATTGCGCAGTTTAATTTGATACAGTCATCAAGAATGTTCTCTAATAGTAATATATCTACCTCTTTGAGTTATCGAAGGTTCTAGACTGCAGAAGAATGTTTCTCACGAATTATTTGCACACTAAATAAAGGCAGGAATTTTTCAGTTGAATATGTTATCTATAAGGAAGCAATAAATCAAATTTATAGACAAAACAGGATGTCATGCATAGCCCTCAGTATCAAATTTCATCTATACACCTGCACCTTTTGGCGCATTAAATAAATATGTTATCTCGTAGGAAGCAATAAATCATCCTTGTTTTTCTTGCAATAACTATATTACGCAGTAGAAATTGCCTGGACAATGCAAAATGTAACCTTGAAAGTATTTACGCGACATTCTTCAGATAAGAAATAACCTTGAACCTGTTGTTACTTGAAATTCAGCTGGCACAATTGCGCAATATTATCTGTGACGTCATCAAGGACCCACCGAGAATGTTCTAGAAGCTTAGCACGGACATGAACCACTACAGGTTAGAAGCTTCTCGATGTCGGTAAGGTAGGAATCTTGGTCCAGAACCGGCCTTACTTATCTACTAATGAATACTGTTTTCTCTGGTCGGTAATGGCCGCTCTTTGCTCAGCTGATAAACACATGGAGCGCGTCACTTCCTACCCTCATTTTAGAACGCTCTTGAAACATAATGGAATAAACTTTCCTATCACTTTCAAAAATATAACAAAATTTGAAAAAATGAATGAACTGCGTATAAATGTTCACGGTATAGAACACGAAGAAAATAGGAAAAAATTGATGGTTATTTATACCTTTTGAAATTGTTCATATTAATATATTAGTAAGATTATTATTACTTTTTTTTTTAGATTTATATAAATTGGTGCCCCTGATGATGGAAATGGTGTATTTTCCGAAACGTTGGGTTTTTAAGATTTTAATAAACGTGTCCGATAGAGTTGGTACAACTTTGTTGTTCTTTTTTCTCCTATTTTGGATTCTCGGATGTTAAAGACTCTTATAAAAAGGATGAGATTGTCCCTTTGTATTTAAGCAATGAAAAATCGAGATGTCCTGTGCCACTTCAATTTTGAAAAATCTTTCATGAATCATAGAGCTGATTATGAAAATTTGAATAATTGTAGAGTAATACTCCTAACAGATGAAGACGACAACACAATAAAGTTTAAAAATCATAGATACAAGGAAAACGTACCATTTCCAGTGTAAGCTGACATTGAATGTTTGCTGGAGCCGGTTACAAATCCACAAATAGATAAGGCGGCGTATCAAAAGCATATCCCGACGAGTGCTGCGTATTATACACAATGCAGTTGCAATGATTCCACTCAAGAAATTAAAGTCTATCGCGAAAATGATTGTATTGAATGGTTCGTAAAAGAGTTAAAAGACCTAGCAGTAAAAATAAATTCGTGCTTACAAAATCCGGTAACAATGGAAGAACTAACACCAAAGCGAGGAACAGTGCGCCTATTACACGTCGAATATTCAAAATAAATCTAAAAAATAAGATGAATGCAAATTCTTATTACTGAAATCAGTTGACTATTTTTACATCAGAGATAAATTCTAATTTTTTCGAGAAGAATTTTCAAATATGCCAAGTCTTAGGAGTTCTGAGCTATTTGTGACTTTGAGAATCACAATATTAAAATTGTTTCGTAAATAAATATGATAAAATATTTAGAAATTTGAAATTTCCACGCATCCACTAAAGTTACTGCGTAATATAGTTTATAGAAATCAAGCATGATTTATGGCTTTCTGTCTAAACAATTATGACTCATTCAATTATTACCATATTTTTTAATACTCAAGTAATTCATAGGTCAAAAAACATTTTTTCTATGATGTAGAAACTTCTAGAAGTTTGAGACAAAGATGAAGATATATTAATAGATAAAGAGAGTGAATAGTTCTTGAACATGAAGGGTATTTCGAATTTTGTGTGAACAGCTTCAAGGTTCTTTAGATTTTAATGACACCGGTAATTTAAGACAGAATTTTGAATTGGCTTCCCATCATTCAAGGGACACCACTTTTAAAGGATTCTCTTTCATCATTTAAACTTGTGTCAAGGAAAATATCCTAATTCAATAGAATTCGGATAGTAGACGTTATGAGATTTTTTAATTAGTGTGTGCAATTTTATTGTAGCGACTCTGAACATTATCTTACGATAAACACCTTGTTGTGCATGGTTGCATCTCTTATGTGTTTTATTCAAAATTATATTTTCATCGTAATGACTTTGAACTTTATCTTATGATAAAAACCTCGATGTGCGAGAAAATTAAAATGTATTTATATACATTTTTCCAGTTTTTTCTCGGCCACCAAGTGAGCATCAAAAACTTTGTAGTGGACTAGTACCTGACAGAAAAAATTAAGCCTGAGCAAAGCAGGAAACTCATCTCCACCATGGACCAGGCATACACCATGCTAACGGAGAATAGAAAAATCAATAAAATCAACAAGTGGATCAAATTTTGTACGCAAAATATTAGAATATTAAATAAAATGCTAAAGTATTTAGAATTGTCTGTAGGTCAAAAAATGCATGTTCAATCGACAATAGGAATTTTAAAAGCGTTCAAAACTAAATTAAAAGTAATGAGAAAAAAGGGAAAAGGTGTTGAAAATTCAAAAAGAAAAACAGATAGAATACAGTGAGAAGACTTAGAATCAGCGTTCAAGAGTAGGATAAGAACCGGATGTGTAGTAAATTTAAAGCTTAAGGACCGGAAATGACGTTAAAGAGGGCAGCACCGACTGGGCGGAGAATTTGGCGCGAGCGGGAAGGAACCGACGAGTGGAGAGGACGCAGATCAGTTTCGTGTCGGCCATCGACCTGTTGTGTCTTTTTGGTTTTGAGAAAAACATTTGGAATTGTGGCTTGCCGTTTTGAACGAGTCCATACAATTGTGCCTGATTGGCTTTGGAATTAAGGATTCGGTGATCTCAAGAATCAAGGTAGGCGTCGCTAATATCCTCACTTCTCTCCGGATTCTTTTCGAGTTCTTTTTTTTTGAGTTTAGAATTATTTTGGGTCACTGATATGGGGGTGTAAAAGGATTGGAGCCAAGAAATGGCGAACGAGTCTAGAGTTTTCAGGCTGACGCAATATTAAGTAGTGTAATTTAAGAAATGTTAATGTGGTTTCCATTCAAATGGAGGTAAATTAAATTAAAATTAGTTTAAGCTCCTTTTCGTGTACTCTTAGTAGGTAGTTATTTTAATAATAAAATTTGGATCGTTAATCTTGTACGGACTAAAGAGTTTCCGGATTTGCTAAATCATGGTTCGAGTTTATATCCTCTTTTGTAAATTCACACATCAATATTAATGTAATCATTATTTCTTAAATTTAATTAAATTTTTCATATTAATTTCTTTCAACATTTGAATTCAGAAGTACTTTTCTCGCCCTCATGAATCCCTCTCCCTGAGCTATAAATAAATTTGTGGTAGTTTAACTAACTTAAAGTCGATAATAGTTTTGGAGTGACGCCGAGTAGGTGTCTGGCGCCTGACAGCACGGTAAGTGCAACTTGAAATTACTTTTCTGTTCCTGCGTTGTCGCGGCCACTATGTAAGGCTCCCTGCTTACATTTCTGAGAGGCTGGGAAAGGTGTTACAATATATACATATATCTGTTCAAATATTAATTAAACTCGTTTAAGAATCTAATTCGCCACATTTTACAATATTTTTAACGTCAACAGAAGCACTTATTTACAACTAATATTTCACAATTTTTAAAATTTTAATCTGATTAAAATTCGATTTTTAAGGTTAATATAAACATTTAGATTTAAGAAATAAAGATGATAGAAATCGAGCCACGACGCGTCGTGGCTCGATTTCGTCGTGGCGACTCGTGAACAGCGCGGTAGTGGACACGGGGATCTCCCACTACGCGAGTTCCCTCTTGTCGCACGGGCCCAGCTAATCCGAGGCCGGGACCGCTCTTCTCGGACGAGTAGAGCGGCAGCGAAACGAAGGTCTGCGTACCGTGCAGTTAGTCCCCGAAATCGAAAAGTGACAGGTTGAGAAGCGCGCGCCTGTCATTACTTGTTATACGGTTCCGGAAACTAAGCGTGGCCACCGAGTCACGCGCCCCGTTCGAGTGTATCGCTTTATGTTCTCGTGAAATAAACCAGTTTGATCCCGGAAATGGGCACTTATTATCATTCCTAATCAATGCAATGAACTGGGCCATAAAAAGGGCATTGGGGATTTGCTTCTCACTCACGGCCCTAAACCCTGTAAATTAGTTAGCATTAATATGCCAACAGAGAAATTCGAAATTTTTTTTTATAAAATTGAAGTGACGCCACAAAGAAAAGGCAAAATCTCCACAGGTAACAGAAGAAGAGATTTCTTTTTCCTTTCTTTAAAAAAAAATGAATATTTCAATTTCACTTGAAGTCACCTCGTGGCGGTGACGCATTCTTTTTGTTTCATTAAACATCAATTTTCTTTATTTCGTTTAAAATTTTAGAATTTTTGTTTTGAATTAATAAATTTATTTAAATTAGCGTGTTCTTGGAAGAAAATATAATTTGATTTTAGACCCCTGATCGCCAACTGGGATGGGTACATCTGTCGGCAGAATTATTTATCGCAAGATTTCCGCCGAACAGATTTCGGAAAGCGTATAAATGGATGTGGCGATGCGGCCACCGTGCTGTTATCTTAAAACAAATTTGGATGATGATATACTGGAAAATTACTATTCGGAAGAAAATTTGTTAGAAAAAGATCTTTTGTACTTTGCTTGGAGACATCATATATATGAAGTTATTCTTAGAAGCGTTTTCGAAGGAAAAATCGGCAGAACTACAGGTCCGACTGTATTGATCTTTGAAAAGTTTCAAAAGGCTTGGTCTGGAATCAATGCTCATAATTTTCGATCAGGGATTGAAAACAAAAAGGTTAAAGGACACTTTAATCAGGGCTACGTATCTCGAATCCTTGACTTTGTTAAAAATACTTTGAAGGAACAGCAGCCTAGAGAGGATTCTAGGGAATTTTTGGAATTAGTAATAATTTTCCTTGGCGAAGTACCACCTTCTACATAAAATGGAACCAAACTGGGGGGGGGGGGGGGTAGCGTGAAGAAAATTCAATCTTTGAAAATAAGAGCCATCCTAACGACCCACAGTTACACTATCCAGCCACTAATATCTGCTGACGGGAAACTTCTGTCACCTCTATTTCTAGTTCTGAAAGAGCCGAGCGGAAAATTTGGAACAATTGTAGATAGGACATTACTTAGGCCGAGTAATGTGTACGTAGACGCTTCAAAATCGGGAAAACTTACCTCAGGTAACATTATATTATCTACTTTTATTAAAAATTGTAGGAAACCAATGATAATTGGTTTTATTATTTGCAGATCACTTTGAGACTTGGTTGGAGGAAATTTATTTTCCACATGAAGGACCAAATAGCGTTTTACTCCATGATTCATGGACTGGTCAATGCCCAACTGTAGTAGAAGAAGCAACACCCTCCGATAGGATCGTAAATTTTAAAATTATTACAACCGGAAAAATTCAACCTTTAGATGTATTTGGGCTTAGAGTTTGTAAAAATTATGTGCGTAATTTTTCCGATTCTGTTATTTTGATGAATTACGATATCAATTTACATATCAGGAATAATATTATTAAGCTTCAGTCTTAGGGGCATAATCAAATAACCTCGCCAAAATTGTCACAGGAGATTAATTAAGACAAATAATTTAACACACCAAATACAATATACCCGTAGACGTCAAGATGAGAATGCTCATTTTGAAGTCTGACACATTTTTAAATTTGAGTGGTTTTCATCATTAAAATTCGACGAAATTGCGGTATTATTGTAATCGACTGAAATATAATCAAGGAATTAGATTGTAACGTGGTGGGTTCCACCCCGTTCGGGATCCTCTCCCCAGATTTGGGAGGTTGCCGGGATTTCTAAAATGCTATACAAATAAATGTTTAAAAAAAAATAAGCAGAACTGATGGCCAGCAGAGAACTCACCGATGAACGTAAGTTAATTAGGAATAGGAGAGTGTGAGTTGAAGAGAGAAAATGCAAAGGACTAGCGATTTAAGAAACATAGTATTGATATTGTATATTTGATTGTATATTTTTGGTAGGATTATTTAAGGATAGGAATTAGGGAGCCAAGAAAATGTGAACGGATTTGTCGTGGACTTGCCCGGTCTTCGAGGTTTTAAATCCCATCGAGAAGAGTGACAGCTGACCTGTAAAAGGAGGAAACACTACCGATTAGTCGACACTACACTGCACTGATTTTCCGCGCCACGACACTGTTCGATATTTTTCTTTATTTCACGCACTGGTTTCACGTCACGGAGGGCAGCTATTATCTCCCGACAAA
>CAKNYM010036570.1:34770-86021 GCA_932195095.1 Andricus curvator | reverse complement strand
TTCCTAATAGGAGACTCATTGACAGCGTTACCACAACACGATTTGAGAGAAATTCGGCAAAATAGACTTGATCGCTACCAACACTTCCAGTTTATGTTGCAGCATTTTTGGCAGCGATGGCAAAGGGAGTACCTGAGCCAACTCCAACAACGAAATAAATGGTCTCAGCCAGGTACCAATCAAATTAAACCTGGAGACATGATCATCATTCGTGATGACAACTTGCCACCACAACGGTGGAAAATGGGGCGAATTGAAGGTCTTCGTCCAGGAGAGGATGGAGTTACCAGAGTCGTCTCAATTAATGTCGGTGGCTCCAATGTTACCCGCCGCCCCTTATCGAAAATCTGTTTATTACCGATAGATAATGACCTGATTAAACTCCCTGAGTAGGAGTAATTGTAGCTTCCTCTTTCTTATTAATCTTAGACTTAAGGATGATTTATTTTTTAGATTACTGTTGAGCAGAGGTTGATTTCTCCATACCTATCCAACTTTGTATTCCTTGAAAATTAATGCATCATGATTACTGCATAGTTTGAACTTTATTCTCGCTTGTACAACTATCAAAATGAATTCAAAATTATAGGATTATTACAGAATTATGTTATCATGGGCTCACATTTTTTCCAGATTTGTAACCTATTATGTTGATAATCTTAGTTTATGTTGTATTTAATCTTGTTGAAAGATGTTCTTTCAAAGTGGGCGGAATGTTCATATTCTCAATGACTGATTCACAATATTGTATTTAGACTATTATCTTTCAGTGTATCCTTCAATGCTCATTCTTTAAATCTGTACGTGCCATTTGAAACTTTCTCATTTTCACAGCATCTGCCTTTTGTGGATTATAATCTTGAGTTCTAAGCTTGAGACCTCTGAATTTGAAGGATCATCAAGGAGGGTACGAGAGCATCTGTATAAATAAACCCTAGGTTGCCGATCCGCCGGCGATAACCACTCAGCATGGTCATTTGCACCTTTCTTGCAACTAATGTCTCGGTACCTAGACCTGCTTGATCCTTCTTCTTCAGGACACGTCCGACGTTGCCAATATTCTAAATTTTGACTGTATTTAATTTTACCTTTCTGGCAACATTGGAATTTTCTAAGTACCTTGCGAGCATTGCACTCAAAGACCAGTACTCTCGGAGACGCGAAAGAGTGATGAACTGAATGATGAATGATAAGCGAACTGTATAGTGTATATTGTTAACTTCACAATTTCTGAGTGTTCTTTTTCTTGCACCAATTTTCTGTACCATTTTCATAATCAGTGATGTTACTTAGATGTTATTTAAAATAAACCAGTTTTTAACGGCATCTCTATTTCATTTAATAAAATAAACCTGAACTTTAATCAAAGCACGTTAGTAAGTTCTACGCGTGTAAAAAATGTATATGTTTTTGTATATTTTCCACTTTCAAAACCGTATTGTTCAATTTTTGAGGATCTCCTCTAAAAAAAAGTCACAATTGTACACCTCATTATAAAACTTAAGTGTGTATACCAAGGATTAAGGAGATATGCGAAGAACATTGCTATGAAAAAGCATTAACCATCTATGACACTTACTGAGAGGTTTTTGATATGCATATAAATCATTTTTATGTCCTTAAAAAACAATTGATTTAAACCAATTTGAAAAAATGGTAATTTTACATGTTTATATGATTTGGTTCTTAAAAACATAAAAATGATTCAAATTGATATTACAGACATCTAAAAGTAAGCGGAATAGATGATTAACGCTTCTTCATAACAATTTTCTTCGCATATCTTGTCAACTATGCATAATTATAAAAATAATATGTTGAAAAATACTCATTTCAATTTACCGCAACTTTTATATTCTTTATAATTTTATGTTATGATCGACTGTTTTCGAGAAAAATGAATTTTTTTGTGTGTAAAAACAGATAAATTAGCGATGAGCGATTTATTTCTCCTTTAACGTGGTCTATTTTTAACCCAAAAGGAACAGGAGAATTGAAAATGCAAGTTGAGATTCAGACTTCATTTTTTAGCACCCCTAGTGTAGACTTTATTTAATTTTGTAAACCTTAAAATATTATTTTGTGCAGAGTTTTACGGTGTGTAAGATAAACCCATGTTGAATTTAAATTTGAAACATTAAATATTTTAAACAAATATGATTGTGTTGAATCCCCACATGTATAATTAGCCGTGTAGAGTTTTGAGATGTAGAGCTAATTTTTTAGGATTGTTACCTGTAATTTTCTACAATTTTAATCAAAATTTATTTCTCAATAAGATATACTTTTTTAATCTAAGATATATTGCGATATGTCAATAGTTGGTCTTTAAAATATTTTTTTGATAGCCCATTAAGAAGAATTCAAGAGTATCATCAGTGGCTCAGGCGATAGAGCGTCAGGCTTCCATGCATGAGGACAGGGGTTCGGTCCCTGAGCCGGTACTAATGGAAATTTTTTCATGTCCAGCGCTCGGTAGACGCTGGTCAATTTCGAGTAATAAACACGGATGTGGCACAATTTATAGCACTTTATAGCTTGAACACCAGGGGGCCCCACAAGCTCCCCTGCCCACGTCACAAACAATATCAAATTAGGAAGCATTAACATATGTCGTAACGCATGCTTTCAGAGATTTTAGACGCCATTCTTTTACTCTTGTGACGAGTTTGTCCATATGCTTATACATATAAGTACTGCGAAAAGGGAGGATTACGTAGAAATGAGGAAGGGGTTTAGATTGATGTGTAAGAAGAAAGAACAGGAAAAGGAGAAAGAGCTGGAGGAGGAGTTAGGAAATGTTAAGACAGAAGGGGACGGCTGGAAGATAATAAATAGGTTTAGGAAGAGTAGAGTAGGGATAAGCGACAAGATAGGGAGTGAGGAGTGAAGGGAGTTTTTTAAAGAATCATTTCAGGGCTCAGATTCAAGGAAGAGAGATGATGGGAGTAGAAGAACGGGGGAGGCAGAGATGGAGGAGTTGAATGACGAGGAGATACAGAAACAGATAAGGAAGTTAAAAAGGTCAAAATCAGCAGGGCTGGATGGGCTAGAGAACGAAGCATGGCTGTTTAGTACACAAGAGGTTAGGGAGAGGCTGAAGGAGGTAGTGAAGAAAGTATGGAGGGGGCCGGGATTCCCACGAGGGTGGAGAGAAGGATTAATAGTGCCTCTTTATAAGAAAGGAGAGAGGGATAGGCAGGAAAATTATAGGGGGATTACGCTAATGAATACGGCGTATAAAGTATACGCGCTGGTAGTAGCGGAGAGGCTGCGGAAGGATGTCGAGGGGAAAGGAATATTGCCAGAGACGTAGGCGGGCTTTAGGGCAGGTAGGAGTACTATCGACAATATCTACGTTCTGCAGCACGTGGTGGATAGAGAATTAGCGAAGAAGGGTTCGAGAGTGTACGCGTTTTTTGTGGATCTAAAAGGCGCGTTTCCGTCCGTGGATAGGGGCAGGTTGTGGGAGGCGATGGAGGAGAGGTGAGTGGAGAGAGGCCTGATCGAGAGGGTAAGGGAGATATATGAAGAAACCAAAGATAAGGTAAGAGGAGGACAGGGGATTTCGGAGGGATTCTGGATGGATACGGGGTTAAGACAAGGGTGTCCGCTTAGCCCGACGCTTTTTGCGATTTTAATTGCGGATATGGAAAGTAAGCTGGAGGCCGGAGTGGTAGGAGGAGTCAGGATAGGAGGGGTTAGAATTTGGTCGCTAGCGTATGCAGATGACATAGTGTTGTTGGCAAAAAGCGAGGAGGCCTTAAAGGAAATGATGAAGAGGTTGAGAAGATACCTGGATAAGAACAGGTCAGAACTAAATGCGGAAAAGTCCAAGGTTATGGTTTTCAGAAAAGGAGGTGGAAGGGATAAGGAAGGGGAGTGGAAGTGGAAGGGAAAGGCGGTGCAGGCGGTGAAAGAGTTTGTGTACCTGGGCTTCTTGTTTCGGAGGAATGGCGGAGTGGATGGTCACATAAAAGAGAGAGTGAGGAGGGCAAATGTGGTGATGAGGCAGGTGTGGGAGTTGGGAAAGAAGTTATTCGCAGATGATTTTGGAAGGAGAATGAAATTGTTTGACTCACTAGTGATGAGTGTGCTATTGTATGGAGTAGAGGTGTGGGGGTGGAAGGAAAGCGAAGAGGTAAATAGGATACATGAGAGATATGTAAAGTGGACACTGGGGTTGGCAAGGAACACGCCTAATTATATTGTCAGGAGGGAGACGTGGAGAACGCGTGTAGGGATTCTAGCGGGGAGTCGAGCGTGTAAATATGAGGAGAAATTTTTGGAAGAGGGGGGAAGTAAGCTGGCTAGGGAGTGTTGGTGGGAGAAGTAGAACAGGAGAGGGGAAGGGAAGATGGAGGTTGAAAGAGAAAGGTATTTTAGAACGAATGGACTGCATATGGATGAATTGAGAAGGATACATGAGGAAGGAAGGAAGGTATATGAGTTGGTTAAGAAAAACAGCATGGAGAGAGAGAAGACAGCAGGGGAAGAGAGAATAAGAGAGACAAGGTTTAATGGTAACTATGTGTGGATTATGCCAAGGGCGAGAGCGCAATATTTGTGTGAGAAAGGAGAGAAAGGAAGTCAGGAGCTTATAGCGAGGATGAGATGTGGGTGCATGGAGAGTTTTAATAGGTTCTGGCTCGCTAGGGAAAAGAGGATGTATGAACTATGTGGGAAGTGGGAGGCAAGAGTGGAGCACTGGTTGGAGGAGTGCGTGGAGGTGGAAAGGAGTGGGATAAGCATGGAGGTATTGATGCATGAAAGGGGGGACAAAAGGGCAGTAGCATGGGTGAAGGGAGTATTGAGTAAGATGGAGAAGAAGAGAAGGAAGGAGGAAGAAGAATGGAGAAGGAAAGATTGTAAATAGAGGAGGAAGTAAATATAAGTAATTGTAAATATTGTAAATAGTAGATAAGTATTAGGTATTAGTCGCGGAGGCAGAGTTTGGTAATGCGAGGCAAGTAAGAAAGTAGGGACATGCGAGCGAGGCGAGGCGAAGCGAGGAAGGCAATGCGATAAGAGCGAGCGGCGTTAGATATAAGGTGTGGAAGGATGTTAGTTTTAAGGGTTAGTTGTAAGAAAATTCTGTAAAAAATGGAAGTGTAAGCAGGTCAATTTTTTAAGGCCAGCAGGCTGAGAAATAAACGTTTATCTATCTATCTATGAACACCCCCTTACCCCCTTAAGCGTGACGTCAGTATGTGAACGCTTCCTTACCGATATCAAATTTAAGCAGTCGTTCAATACTTTCATCTTTATCGCCTTCTTCAATTTCCGGGCGTACGATCATATTTACATGCGAATCGTTCATATTCGATGTCTATATCCATTAATAATAATAATTCTCGGCACAAACACTTCAAGAAAACCAATTTTCGCATACGAAATGATACAGGCTAAACAATAAAGGAGCAACCTAATTCGACCTGAATGGTGGAATTTCTGCTTTTACATTTGCCAGATAGGAATAGGAATTGTGATTTTTCTATATATCCGTCGATGTTTCGGCGCGAGGCAATGACCTGCCACAGAACATGTGAATGACAATCGGTGTTTTCCGAAATTCCTCGATTTTGCGTAACCTAGGTACACAAGAAGGAATAAAGGTATCGAAAAATGATAGTGTATTTTTATGAAAATCCCCAAAAATGTCATCTCCGGCATACCCGTAATTATTATTTTGCTTGTCAACGTTGAGCTAATAGCAGGGATGGAGGGCCTCTGGTCTATCAGTGCATGTTCTTGTATTAGAAAGAGAGCGTACTCGGAGAAACGAAGACAGTTATAGCCGAAGATGCGCGTAGGTCGCTGGACACACGAACGCAGCTCGACAAGATGTGGTCGTAAGTGGAAGGGATCGAACTCACAGGCTGCCCCACACTGACCGACTACCAGAGCTTAACCGTATCTAGAATCGGTCCGCTTGTAAAATTGTTTTCAACTCCGTTAGGGCCTTTTTTCGCGAAACTACACATATTTTTAATCAATTTGAATTACAACTTGAGTATTAAAAGAATCCTTTTCGTCTTTCTCTACTACATGTCCTTTACTTTCTCTCTTCTCTTCCAGCCTCATCATCCAGCTTGCCCCTCATCCACTTCCATCTAAAATCCACCTTATTCTCCCATGAACACTCTCACTGCCTGTTTCCTTCCCAAGATATCTCTCTAAAACAAGCCTCTAGGATTCCAGCACGCAATAACAGACTCTACATCTTCTTCCCTCTTTATCCGTCCAGTACTTACACCCTCTTATTCCTTCTACCATCCAAAATCGTATAACGTTGTTCCAGTTACTCTCCTTTTTCACCTTTCTCAAATATTCTGGTTCACCTTCAGTCTTCACTACCCTACACCATCTGTTGTACCTCAATTCCACGATTTTTCACCATTTCTCCTCCCCCTCCTTAACTATCAGTTTATTATTTAATTCTTGCTGTACTCTCACATACGCCCTTATAATACATCCTCTCTTCCTCTGTTGTTTCTCTTTCTCCCACCTTGATATTTTAGTGACACCCCTCACGACTTCGTTTTTAATTTCCCGTAGACAAGCTTGTATTATCCTTCTTCCCTCTTCCTTCTCAGCTTCCCCTCAGAGTTCCATGGTCTCTTTGTTCGTCTAATGTCCATTTTACCTCTGCCTGGATGCTGCCTCAACATATATCCTGGGCAGCTCCAGCTCACACCCATTACCCACCCGTCTTTCTCTTCAAACCAGAAACCTAGGTGACTAAATTCCTGAATCTGAGCAACCGTTTCTCCGTACATCTTTCAATCATATTATACATTTGCCCGTCTCTTGCGAAAACACATCAGCTTCGTCTTATTCACACTTACCGTTAAAGCCTCTGGAAATCATCAGTAAATCGGACCTCATAACCTAAGGCTGAACAGAGAAGAAATTTTGTCTAGTTTTTCATATAGATAATATAAAAAGTATTAAGATTGGCGGTAAAGGCTGTTTTTTCGGAGAAAATGGTATTTTTATGCAATAATCACAACAAAAAAAAGTGCCCTATTAGTGGCACCACGAAATCACGAGCATCGCAGTAGTGAAGTATTCTACTATCTATCTAAAAAGGGAGTAGATAAGACAGTTTTTTTTCTTTCTTGAGTTACCATGCTTTTTACCGGCCACGCCGAAGGAAAAAAAATCTGTGCTTGGGCGATCCTGATGATATAAGACAGACTAGCATGCAGATTTTATTGAAAATAAAACTTTAAACAATATAATATCACAGGTAAATGTAGAGAAAAACTGTTTTCTATAAGCGACGGGCAGATGTCATTATCTTTTATCATAAAATGTATCCAACCTAATGTCTCTAGACATTAATCAATAAAATAGATGTGCTTTCGAATGAAACACATGTATTTTGAATCTCGAAAATTTATGCAATCAGACTTCCGACAATTCATGAGTTCAGACAGGCCTGAGATTGTAAAAAAATAAGTGTGCAGGCCTTTAGTCGTTAGGATCGCTCATGCACAGATATTCTTCCTGTGGCGTATCTGATAAAAATCGTGGTAAGTCTCGAAAGCAAAACAACTGACTTGTCTACTCCCTTTTTCGATGGATAGTAGAATACTTCACTACCTTTTCATCTTGAATATCGAACACATTCACGCGTGGGGAATTTAAAATGCATATGCTCTACTTTTCTAGTCACCAAGGTCTG
The DNA here is from genome assembly GCA_932195095.1 of Andricus curvator. Lineage (NCBI taxonomy): Eukaryota > Metazoa > Arthropoda > Insecta > Hymenoptera > Cynipidae > Andricus > Andricus curvator. The sequence goes on along the minus strand of CAKNYM010036570.1, from coordinate 78,331 downwards.
GATTATTCAAGATGAAAAGGTCTGTGGCTCGCGTACTCCTCGAACGCTCTCATCAACAGTCATCAGAATCTGCCAACAAGATAATAAGCAGTAGTGGAATCAACGGTCACCCTTGCCTAAGCCCCCTTCCATTTCAGAAAATTTCCCCTTTTTCAGTATACTCACACTTATCTGTTCGAATATCTCCTTTATCCTCTCGACCAACCCTTCATCTACTCCCTTCTCTTTCATTACCTGCCATGACACCTTCCTGTTCACTGAGTCAAACGCCGTTTTAAAATCAACAAATAAGGCCACTAATTTTCCTTTCTTCCTAAGTTCTTACTTACTATATATTTGAATACGTAAATGTTGTCTATCGTTCTCACCCCCTGCCTGAAGCCCGTCTGACTGTGTGGAATGATCTCTTGCTCTTCTACCCCCCTTTCTAATCTCTTCCTAAGTATCTCCGCATATATTTTGTAGCCCACCGATATAAGTGCGATTCCCCTATACTCCTCCATATTCTTGCCATCACCTTTTTTAATTCATGGAACCAGCAAACTTCTCCTCCATTCCTTATGATACCTTTCTCCTCTCCAAACCTTGCTAAAAACCCTCCATATTTCCTCTCTCATCTTTTCCCTTCGAATCTAAAAACCTCGTTCTCTATACCCTGTTCTGATGTTGTCTTGCTCTTCTTAATCCTCGCTATCTCCCTGTTCATCTCCTTCCTACTTATTCCGTTATCAATATCCTATTCCCTTCATAAAACCCTCCTCTTCTCACCTTTTACCCTACTTTCCACTCCTCCCAACAGTCACTTAAAGTACTGCATACACTCGTCCATCTCGATTTCCTCGTTAATGCGCTTCCTTCCTCCTCTTTCCCTAATCATCACCTGCCATTGCCTCGCTTCCCTTATCGCTTTTTCCACCTCTTCCATATACCCACTTTCTCCAACTACCTTTTATCTTTCAACAGTTTTCGTGTTCTCTCTTTCTCCTATTATATTCCTGTTCCCCTATCTCCCCTTTGATCCACTTTTTTACACATTCCTACGTTCTATCTTTATTCTTCTTACATTCGACACCCCCCAATCCCCTCTTCATTCCATTCCCCTTTTTCTTGAGGTCTTATCTATTATTTTATCCCCTCTGTTAGTTTTTTTAGTTTTTTAAGGTGCCTGTCGACGTCTTCCCCTTTCTAGCCCCTAGCCTCCTCGTTCTTCATTCTTTCTCTAAATTCTCTCAACGTATGCTCCCCTTATCTACTCATTTTTATATTCTTTTCTTCCGTCACTTCCTTCTTTACACTACGCCGATTACATTGAAAACTTTTCAATGATACTTGCAGCCGCAGGGGCGCTAGTGAGCGTGAAGAGACACCAGATGATGGCTCCAACGGCCGCGACGTCTGCTTTTCGCATTATATCAGTTCTTGATAACGCAGTGCTGACGTGTTAGTTTATAGCTTTATTTTCACAATACCAAATCACTGAATGACAAAAAACTAAGGAAAAGTACTCATTTCATTACTTACCACAATTTCATCCATTCTCTTCCTTATTCTTCCTTTTGCCAGAATGTAATCTTTCACCGTCTCTCCTTTGCTTATAAACCTTACTTCCCCTTTTTCATCGTCCCTCATATTTCGGTTGCGAATAAGCTAGCCCTCCTCTTCCAACAAGTTTAAAAGAGTTTTAGCCTTCCGGTCCAATTCTATGTGCTTAGAATTCTTTCGAAACGTCTCGCTTTCTTCATCCCATCGGCTGACATACCTGTCTCTTTTAGCACCCATCTTTCCATCCTCTCTATCGTTCTCCTTCTTCCACAAACATTTCCCAGCCAGCTTACTGCCCACCTCTTTCCAAAATTTCTCCTCATACTTATACGCTCGACACCCTGTTAGAATCCCTAAACTCGTTCTCTCCGTCTCCCTGCTAACAATATAATTAGTTGTATTTCTTGCCAACCCCAGTGTCCAATTTACATACCACTCCTGTATCCTAATAACTTCCTCACTTTACTTTCACCCACACACCTCCACTCCATATAATAGCACACTCATCACTAGCGAGTCTAGCAATTTCATTCTCCTTCCAAAATAATTTGCAAACAACTTCTTTCCCAATCTCACAACTGCCCGAGGGGGAAACAACTCCTAAAATTGCGGTCCAGCGGAGGTAGATTACCTCGGATTACCCCGGATGAACCTGGAGTGCCTTGGATTACTCGGATTACCCTGGATTACTCCGGATTACACCGGACTACACCGGATTACCACGGATTACTCTGATTTACTTGGATCAATCCGGATTACAGCGGATTACTTTATATTACGCCGGATTACGGTGGATTAATCTGGATTACATAAATTCATGGTGGATTACTCCGCCTAAACTAGACTTCAACGTATGTTCATTTCATATTTCCCGCGAATAGAGGTAGTATGTCTGAATTCCTCTCATACGGCGAAAAGCCAGTTGATAGACCACATGGAGATACGGCGAGATCACGGCAAGATTTGATTTGAACACGGAATAATAATAAGGAGACCGATCATGCTGTGCAAAGCGCCTCGAGTTTTGACTGTGGTAACTGCACCTTTATTGCCCAGCTCAGATGTTTCTAATCAGCACATTATGGCCTTTCGGGCATGCGCACTCTGATCTGCTATCTCCTTTTCTCCCGCGAGAAGTGCGCGAGTGAGCGCCATGGTCAATGACAACAGAAAACTGAGGTTACGTTCCCGTGAATATTATTAACATTTAACTGAACACTGTTAAAATTAGAAGTTATATAATTTTAATTTTAAGTCGTTATAAATTAATAATTGTTTAATTGTTATTTATACACTAAACTATGTTTGGAATGTTTTTAAATATTCTCTAACCATTTTTTTCAAGTGAAAAATCACTTTAAATTCTCCTAGTAATCTTAAATAAAATTTTTTATCATCATTTTGGCCATTTTTTCCAAATGATTATTTAATTTTTCAACTTACACTTTGCAGATTGGTTGTCATGCATTGGCGCTCACTTGCACACTTCTCGCGGGAGAAAAGCAAATAGCCGACCACAGTGCGCATGTCCGAATAGCCATGGTGCGCTGATCAGAAACGTCTGAGCTCGGCAATAAAGGTGCAGTTACCGCAGTCAAGAAAGCGGTCTCCTTATTATTACTCCGTGGATTTAAACTTGGGATTAATGGATTAACCTGCTATCTCCATATAGGAAGAAGTGTCTTCGAAAAAGATTTGTACAGATTGACACCTTTGGTGCCATATATTGTTACACCTGGTCGAGGACCCGGTCGACCGAGTGCCTGACTTGTCTCTGAGTGAAATTCAAGTTCAAGTGAAATAAGTTTTATTTGTTCGAGATGATTCTTCTTTGTCACTCATGCAAGTCATTAATTTCGTCATTACTTTATTGGTCACAGGTAAACTTTAGTTTATTGAACTATTTATGGGTGATCGAAAAAAGCTGAACATGTTAGATCATAAAAATTTGCGAGTAAAAGAAGGTTTCCAAACCGCTTTAAATATTTTCTTTTTAATTCCGTCTAACCTAAGGTAGTATGAAAATACAAAACTCGAAACAAACTAAAATATCAAGGAACGTATTTGTCTCGGTATTCGTGATGGGTACAACTTTTATTTGGCCTACACACCACGTTATATGACTATAAGTTATGGTACAATGAGAATTTTTTAACAATATTTTCAAAATATATAGATAACAGGTAGAAATATGGGAAAAATTGCTTTCTTCACGATTTATTTTATTTTGACTTCAACGTTTCACAAAGTATTTCAAAATATCATCCCATGTTATAGTAAAATAAATTAATATGTGACCGTTCGCGAAGAAAGGGACCTAACGCGGAAAAAATCGATTTTTAGTTTTTTACACACATCTATAGTTTCTTATTTGCTCTTTCATAATAAAAATATTATTCCTATACCTAAAAATTCTAATTGTTATTCAACTGCAAAGTGAGGCCCTCTTATGGGTGTTGGACGACCTATACAATCACTCCTCCTCTAAAATGAAGCTACTGCGCGTTAGGTCCCTTTCTTCGCGGACGGTCACATATAGAGCGTTCAGGGACATTTTATGAAAAATATGGTGCAAAAATAGTGATCATTATTTAATTTTATTTTGAATCAACGTTGATAAATTTGTTTTTATCTATTCAAAAAGCTGTATAAGTATTAGAGAAAAGATTTTAGCCCGTATTTTGAATATTTTGAAGAATTATTTCCAAATTTTAACCTCAAATAGCGAGCTTGTGGAACATGACAAAAAAATTGTGAAACAGACTTTTAAGCGATTCTTGAAATCCTTAACTCTAAAATATTAAATTTTATGATTGATGATTATAGTTTTTTATATCATTTATTTATATAACAAATAACAAAATATTTTCCAACTAAATATAAGTGGTTTCTGTGAATTTAATTATTAAAAAAATTCTTTTAATATTTTTTAACAATTTTTAATTTGTAGTTTGGAGCAGGTGCTTTGCGTGGCATTTTGCGTACTTTTGTTATTTATGTCTTTTAAACAAACTTGTCTAAAATTCCTTAAATTTACTAAAATGTATTTTAATATGATTACTTTACTGGGGTGTTTTATAAAAATCTCGAAAAAAATTTATAAATCAAAAGAAACGTTAGAAATTGCTGGGGCTTAAAGTGGCCAACTTCTTTGCAATCACCCTTAACAGCTTTCTCTTCTTGTCCTGCTTTTAAGGCATATTTGTGAACGTGAGTTCATTTAAAATATTTTAATTTTGCAATAAATGTTTCTGCCATGCCTTAATAAGTATTTTAATAGTTTTTTATGGGAGTTAGCACCAAAGATTCAAAGTTCTGAAATTATTAATTATTTCCTTCCTAGTTCTAAGGAAGCCTAGGTAATTAATGTAATAATGTTCCTTTGCAGATATTAAATAAAATATCCAGTTCCGCAAATTAATTTTAGCATTTTTTTCTTTACCCCTTTATTTGGTACCTTATTTTCTTGATCTATGTATTTTTTTCTGGATTACCGCGGATTACTCGGATTTACTTGGAATACGCCGCATTACTTCGGATTACTGCGGATCACTTCACATTACCTGGATTACTCGGATTACCCTGGATTACCAGTTCAGATCACCAGGTGGTTCAGCGGGTTACCAGAGTTGTTTCCCCCTCGCACCTGCCTCATCACCACATTTGCCCTCCTTAATCTCTCTTTTATATGACCATCCACTCTTTCATTCCTCCGAAACAGAAAGCCCATGTAACTTAACTCTTTCACCTCCTGCACGGCCTACTTCTAAAAAGCTTCTTTGCTTTTTTCCGGCAACCCTATGTCATCTGCATACGCCAGTGCCCATATCCTAACCTCTCCTATCCTCACTTTTCCTACCACTGCGGCCTCTATCTTATTCTCCCTTTCCGCGATTTTAATCGCAAAAAGCGCTGGACTAAGCGAACATCCTTGCGGCAACCCGCTATGCATCCAGAAATCTCCAAAATCCCCTGCCCTTCTCTCACTATATTTTTCGTCTCTTTGTGTAGAACTCTCTCCTCCATCGCTTCTTACAATCTCCTCCTATCCAGCGAAGGTAACGCGCTTTTGAGATCCACAAAAAACGCGTACACATTTCACTCCTTCTACGCTAATTCTCTATTCACCACGTGCTGCATAATGTGAATATTGTCAATAGTGCTCCTACCCGCCCTGACGCTCGCCTGCGTCTTTAGCAATATCCTCTTTCCCTGGACATCCGTCCGCAGGGGAAGTTCCGGCGTACTTTGCACTTCCTAACCTCTTGTTCACTGAACAGCCACGGTTCGTTCTGTACCCTGTCCCGACCTTCCTTATTTGTACGTACTCCATCCTCTTCGTAGTTCCCTCTTTCCACTTCTTATACCTCCTCCTCACCTTCATTTGATTTTTTTTACGTTCCCTATCCCACCACTGTTCCACCATTACTTTCTTCTTCTTTCTAAATAAATTCTTTTGCACATACCCTTTCACTTTCTCTTTCAGGTACTACCATATATCTTCCACCGATTCCCCTTCAAAGCGTACCTTTTCTAACTGCTCCTGATATTTCTCTATTGCCTCCCTCACTCAGCTCACCGTCTCCGCCGTCGACACTTTTTCCTCCCCTTGCCTTTGGCGCCCTCCCGTCTTAACCTCATGACCACATATTCTATCAGCGATACCCCCACCTTACTCACGTAGTGCATTCTTCCTGTTCGTCCCCTGTTATCATACCATTCGCCACCGCTCAACCTCTATCATCCATGCATTACAAAATAATGAGCAACGCTAGAAACGAAAGTCAACGGTTGGTTTTTCCTTCTCTTTGAAATTAGCAGCATGGTTTTAATTTAGTCTTTTGGTATGAAACGGGGGAATAATAAAGTATTATTTTTGTTTTGTTTAATTAAGTTTCCTATTCGATCCTGGAAGGAGCCAGGTAACTCCGTTTAACTATTTCCTACGAAACAAGTCCACCTGCACTTCCTTCAACACCTCTTTCTCCTCGTACCACACCCACATTTTCTTATCTACTTTTCATCGATACCCTACCTTCGACGCTCTCCCTTCACTCCTCTCCGTCCGAGCCCGGTCCTTCATCATTCTCTGTATCTCCCTTTTCTTTCGCGTCGAATCGCGATTGATGAAAACCCCCTGATCCTTCACCATATTTTTATTTCGCAGAACCCCCAATTTATCTTCCCAGCTCTTCAATTTCACAACCGCCACTTCCTCCATCTTCTTAAGTCTTTTTTCCGTCCTTTCCTTTCACACACTAATATCCTCTTCCACCTGTTTCACTTTAAAATCTTTTTCCATCCTTACCGACACCACCACTCTCTTTAATCCTTCTCTTTTCTCCCTCAGCTCTTTCATCTTCTTTTTCCATTTCTCATCTCTAGTCCTTAAGTCCTCTCTCATAACTTCCATCTGCTGTTTAGTCCCCCTTACGTCTTTACTCAGTCCCCTGATTTTGCCTCTTAACATCCAAAGTGCCTCTTTTTCCGACTGCCCCTTCATTTTTGGGGGTGAACTAAGCGTTCTACTGCTCTTCTTGAAATGACTTTCTACCGCACTTTTCTCCAGACTCACTTTACTATCTCTCTTCCTCTTCTGTATAAAGAAATCTTCCACCATACTCGCGTTAGATTCTCTCTCTCTCTCTCTCGCCTTTTAGCTTCCTGCGTTTCCCCAGTTAAGCTTTTTCCCATTCCTTGTCCCGTCGTTTGAGATCGGGCCACGCACTGTTAACCTCAGTAGCGTGTGTGAAGTTCCCTCCCCGTCTGCCTCACTACCAGCACTCTCGCTGACCCCCTCCAGAAAGAGCGGACTCTTTCATCATATTTATATTTTCGTAATATTTAGCGATCTCGAGCGTCTCGAGATCGCTCTGGCTACTCAGAATCACCATGTTTTATTTTAACTGTTCTCCTTTTTTTGGCATTTTCAAACCTCATTCTTACTGAATAAATACCCTACCAACGTGAGGTAGCAAAAAACAAACAAAAAAAAAGGAAAAAAAAAGAAAAGTAAAACAAACTTTTGAAACGGATGTTCAATAGGTGTGTGGGAAAAAAGGTTAAGATTAAGGAACATTGAGTTTTAGGAACGAATCTCCCCGCGATATATTAGAAATTGTATTTGTGAAATAAGCTTTAGAACTTGGATGTATTTGCTATTTGCTTGTAAATTATTACTTGGAAGTTGTTTTTTCCCAAGGCGAAGGTTTTTGCCCTTTGCAAAAAACAGTTTCTTCAATTGTGCTAACTGCTGATTTAAACATCTCGTGCTTGGAATTTTTTCAACTTCAATTGAAGGAAAATGTCATTCCTTTACTGCCATGTACAAAAGATAATTGTCGTGGTGCGCAATGTTTCAGATTTTGCTCACAAAAGGATAAGTTCACAATTTGTCCAGAAATTTGTTGTTATAATAACAAAACTGTGGCATATTTAAAAACGTTTTAACTTAAACACAAATACGAACAGATCAACATTCTGATCGATCTAAAATGCTGTTGGGAAAATATAACTTTTGCCAGCGATTAGAATCCGCAACTCGAACAAGGACAGGCGGGCGAAATCCTCGTGTGTCTTGAGAAAAGGGAGCGACCCAAGGATGACGGCCTTCTGCATCCATCTAGCAAGTGCCTTGGCATCTTTTTGGCACGCAAGTATGGCCTTAAGGTTACAAACCAGCGATAGTTTCGCACCTCCAAAAGCACCGATCACACGGAAAATTACTTTGACTGAATATTTTGAGTACAATCGTTGCAGCTTCGTTTTAAGGGCTTGATACCTCTCCTTCTTTTCCTTTGCCTTGGTAGTGATATTGTAATAACCTAGAGCCAATAATTCTATCACGAATATGGTTCGTTTCTCCGAGTCTTGGAGAACGATGTCAAGTCTCGTGTGTGAAATGGAGAGTGCTGTCCAAAAATCGTAGTTCCCGAAATTTGACACTTCTCGTTTTGGATAATTGATTGTATCTTCCTCAGAGCGTTCGACAGGGCAGGGCCGCGGCCAACACCGTAAGAGCGACAAAAATGGTAATAAAGCACTCTTAGGGCTGCATTGTGTCTGTAGAGATACGTCGTTCCCGCGTGAGTAGGACACCCGAATAGTATGTGTTCTAGGTACTCAGCGCGTTCATGACACGCTCTGCACCTATCGCTGGAATCTTCTTGACGTAAAATGCGGTCACGGTATACTAAAGTGGTAATGACACCGTTCTGATGATCTGAGGAAAGCAAAAGACTGCTCCTTCGACAAGGACTGAACTTCTACATTCTGTGACAGTGTTTGTTCATTTTCTTGTCGAGTAGCTGTTTGCGGAATTTTCTAAGCTCTGCTCTCTTAACTTCGGGGTTTAGAAGTGAGGCATCTAGATGAAGTAATGTACTTTCATCACTTCTGATGTTAAAATTCAGGTCAAGTGTCTCAGCCGCCTGCTACGCGGCTTTGTGAAAGCACGTTCATTTGAAAATTATCTTGTGTTTCCTGACCGTTTTCAGGAGAGAGTCTCTGCTATTTTCAAAGATGTAAGCTATTGTCAGAAAAATTTGGTTATGGAGACATTGTGGATTCAGAAGTCCGCAAACGCCTTGATGGCGTGAGATTAAGAAATGCTTCTATCCACTTCAAAAGAGGCTCCTTCACTGATGTTACGTTCTGGATGTGGCTTTGGGGCAAGCCCAGGTATGTATAGGTCTCTGCAGTGTCAATATGTCTAATAACACTTATATCCACAAGCTCAGGGTCCTCAGGCATGCCAGTAATCTTTAACCGCTTCAGAAGCATTGATCTTCGGGTTACCCACGTAAAATACATGAGAGATCTTGTGCTAGCGATGATTAGTTTCGCCGCAGAGGTACCCAGAGGAATTGCGTCTTGGGAGAGATAGAGACAGAAGTTTGACGCAAAAGAGCAGAGGGTTCATGGTGTCGCCCTGAAAATTTCCCCTCTGTAAGGTGACGTTGTTCGTTGTCACTCGATGATTTCCAGATGATATAGTAAATCTAGTTTTTCAAAGGAGCATCAATCTATCTATGCATCTCACTATGTGTGGGTGAACCTTCAAGCTTTCCAACAGACAGATGATAAGTCTATAAAAGGTTGGATCGAATGTTGTCCAGTCCGGTAGTCAATCCAGGCCAACGATAGGGCGCGCCGATGGCTTGCTGCTTATTTGTCGACGCACCTGTCAATTAGCAGGTTCTCTCGGCAGCCTGCTACACCTTTTTTCGAGCCAAGTTGTTCGTACATCTCTCTCGAACAATCCCCTCGTTTAAAGCAGCTATAAAGATCGTATACAGCATGTTCGAACAATTTATTGGCCTGTAATTATCTGGGTTGGACAAGCCGCCTTTCTTCGGTTGGAGTATAGTGCGTCCTGGCACCAGCCACTACGCGATGGGCTTTTTTTACTTCAAATAAGAGGTGAATATGCGGGCCAGTTGTTGGTGTGTAGAAGTAAACTTTTTCCACCAAAAGTTCTTGATACCATATGTTCTTGCAGCGGAAAAGTTCTCCGTGGCTGTAAGTACTTTTTTCACCTCTTTGGCAGTGATTGATGGACATTCCTCCTCAGATGTTTGATTGATGGACATTCCTCCTCAGATGTCTCAGTATGTCAGTATCTTCTTTCAACTTTAGTGTTTTCGGGATCTTGTATACCTCTCTACAAAAATTTTCTACCTCGTTGGGTTTGGGTGGGTTTTTGACTAAAACAGGGAGATCGCTGAAGAAGCGCGATGGGTCAGCGAGAAACTGTTAATTCTTCCTGACATATATCTCCCTCTTCTGCATTCCCCTCCTTGCGTCAGATAAGACCCGTATTTTGTCAACAATATGCTACTTGATTGGCAGCAGCTTTGACTTGCTCAGTGGGTGAAGGTAGTTCCTCAGTTCTTGGGCGAACTTTTGAACCTTTTCAGTGAACAGTCTGCCAGATGCTATGTAGTCAATCACACATTGAACACGGGACGCATTCTGTCTTGCCCATCCAATATCCTTGTTCAGTTGATGCAAGCGTCTTTTGCTCTTTTTATCCATCTTCGGATTTAGCCTTCAATTTGAAGCAGCCAAAGTTTTCGCCACATCATAAACTGAACAATTGATAGTGCAGAGGTCGGACTTCTCTCAGATATCCTCACGAAGAAAGGCATCCATTCCAGGGAAATCTGGATGCTAATGTTTCTTCTTATCCTAAAATCGCAATCCTCTCTTAGTAGGTACCTGCTTTCCGTATTTGGTCTTAATGTCGCTGCCTTCTCTTCGTCTGTAGCTTGGTCATACAGCGCTTGGGGAAGCGCTACGCGTACATATCCCTTTTTCGAGAGTTAGCAAGCTTGATTTCGCAAAGACTGACGCGAAATGTGTTGAAGCTCTGGTTGTTTCTGGTACCACAGAGTGTACATACGCGCCATATAGCCACCGTGAACAGGGATAATGGTGGCATCGTAGCAGTCTAGTCAGTCATCTGTGAGTTGATTCGTCCACTCAATGAAAGCGTTTGGCCGTTCGTGTTTCCATTTAAATTATTTTCAGCACCCCAAACGCTAGGGTGATCGGCACTGTTTGCCGACGCAGTGTCGGGGTCTCTGCGCGTTCGGTCGTTTTGAACCGCATCTACAACTTTTTCGTCGTTTGGTGGTTTCATTGTTGTTCCCAGGTGCAGCTATGAAAAGGGTTTGTCCATCCTTGTAGAGCCCCGCATGCAAGGATAAGGCTGCATACTCTGACAGGTCGCCTCGTATCCCAGAATCACCGTTTAAGATACCTGACCAAGGTGCTATTTAGTTTTCGGCACGGTTGTTGCAATTTTCCGCGACTGCTTGCTTATTAATTATTGTAAACATATTTAGCAGAAACCGTTGGTACAGGTACTCTCTATCCGCAACCCGAAGACGCGTCCGGTCGCTTGGTCATAGGACGAAACAGAAACTACCCGATTCGGGTAGTGTTTCTAGGTGGATATTTACTACCAATGTGGGCCCACCACACCCACGATGGGCCAACAGCACGCAGTATTCCTTAACGGTCACCCATCCAAGTACTAACCGCGCCCAACAATGCTTAACTTCAGTGAACTTAAGAGAACTGGTGTTTTCAGCGTGGTATCGCCGTTGGCCGTATATATATATATATATATATATATATATATATATATATATATATATAATTTAAAAAAAGAGTTAAACTACCACCGCAGGGTGTCACTAAGAGCAACTGCCATCTAACAAAAAAATGTCAATAGCCCCCAGTAGAACCGCGGTAAATCACACCTACGGCCACGTCTCACAACCGTGAGATAGGTGGTCAGAGGGCACGATGAAATCACACCGGCAGGCCGGCGAAACCCTCGTGTGTCTTGAGGACACGAAGCGTCCCAAGGATTACAGCTTTCTGCATCCATCTCGCAAGTGCCTTGGCATATTTTTGGCACGCGGGTATGGCTTTAAGGTTACGAACCAGTGATAGTTTCGCACCTCCGAGAGCACCTATCACAAGCACAATTACTTGCACCGAATATTTTGGGTACAGTCGTTGCAGCTCTCTTTTAAGGTCTTGATACCTCTCCTCTTTTCCTTTCTCCTTTGCAGTGATGTATTCGGACGGAGCCGAGAATTCGGTCACGAATATAGTTCGTTTCTCGAAGTCTGGGAGAACAATGTCAGGCCTCGAGTGCGCATCGGAGACTGCTGCCCGAAAATCGTAGCTCCAGAAAATTTGGCACTTCTCGTTTCGGACAATTGACTCTATCTCCCTTGGAGTCTTCGGCAGGGCAGGGCTGCAACCAACACCGTAAGAGCGACAAATATGGTAATAAAGCACTCCTAGGGCCGCATTATGTCTATAGATATACGTAGTTCCAGCGTGGGTCGGACACACTGATAGTATGTGTTCTAGGTACTCAGCGTGTTCATGACACGCTCTGCACCTATCACTGGGAACTTCTTGACATAAAATGCGCTTCACTGTATGCTAAGGTGGAAATGGCACCGTCCTTGCATGCAAAAATAAGGCACTCTGTACCTGAATGAAGCCCTCATGATTTGAGGAAATCAAAAGTTTGCTCCTTCGACAAGGACTGTTTTCCTACATTTCTGTGAAAGTTTCCGTGCATTTTCTTGTCGAGTAGCCGTTGGGGAAATTTTCCAACCTCTGCTTTCTTTACTTTGGGTTTTAGAAGTGAAGCATCTAGATGGAGTAATGCACTTTCCTCACTTTTGATGTTAAATTTCAGGCCAAGGGTTTTGGCCCCTTTGCTCCGCATTTTTGTAAAGGAACGCTCCTTCGCCAATCATCTCGTGGTTTCTGACCATCTTGAGAAGAGGATCTCTGCACTTCGCAACGATGTAAGCTGTACTTAGAACAATTCGGTTATAAAGACAATGGAGATTCAGAAGTCCGCGTCCGCCTTGCCGGCGTGAAATGTATAATCGCGGAACTGACGAATTGATATGCAAGCTTTTATGCATATGCATGATCTTACGTGTGGTGACATCAAGGGCCTTAAGCTCGTTCTTCGTCCATTGAACCACCCCAAACGAGTAGAGTAGAGCCGGGACGGCAAGCATGTTAGTCGCAGATGCCTTGTTCAACGCCGACAGATTGGAAGACCAAATCTGTCGAAGAAAATGCTTGTATCTGCTGCGGAGAGACTCCTTCACTGCTGTTACGTCCTGAATGCGGCTTCGAGGCACGCCCAGGTATGTATGGGTCTCTCCTGTATTATGATATCTAATAACACTTACATCCACAAGCTCAGTGTCCTTGGGAACGCCAGTACTCTTTCCTCCCTTCAGATTAATTTTGGCACACTTGTCCAAACCAAAGTCCATCCCAATCTCTCATGTGTAGTTCTTGACGATATGTATAGCAGTTTGAAGTTTGCTTCTACCAGAGACATAGATCTTCAGGCCATCCATATAGAATACATGTGTGACCTTATGCTCGCGCTGATTTGTGTCGCCACAGAGGTATCCAGGAGAATTTCGTAGTGCGAGAGGTAGAGGCAGAAGTGTGATGCAAAAAAGCAAAGGGCTCATGTTATCACCTTCAAAGACGCCCCTCTGGAAGGTGACGTTGTTTGTTGTCACACGATAATTTCTAGGTGAGATAGTAAATCTAGTTTTCCAAAGAGGCATCAATCTCTCTATTCATCTCACTATGTGTAGATGTACCTTCAAGATTTCCAACAGACAGATGATAAGTCTATGAGAAGTTGAATCGAAAGCTTCCCGGTAGTCAATCCAGGCCATTGACAGGACGCGCTGATGGGCTGCAGCGTCTTTACAGACACATCTGTCAATTAGCAGGTTCTCTCGACAGCCTGCCACACCTTTTTTCGAGCCACGTTGTTCGTAAATCTCTCGCCATACAGGCTCAATTCGTCGAACAATCCTGTTGTTTAGGAGAGCTGCAAAGATCTTATACAGTGTATTCAAACAAGTTTTTGGCCTGTAATTCTCTGGGTTGGACAAGTTGCCTTTTTTCGGCAGAAGTATAGTGCGTCCTAACACCAGTCACTGCGGAATGGGCGTCTTGGATTTTGAATATTTGGTGAATATGCGGGCCAAATGTTGGTGTGTAGAAGTACACTTCTTCCATCAGAAGTTCTTGATACAATCTGGTCCAGCAGCGGAAAAGTTCTTCGTGCCTCTAAGTGCTTTTTTTCACCACTTCGGCAGTGATTGGTAGACATTCCTCCTCAGATTGTATGAGGTTGTCGCAAAACTCCTTGAAGCGGTTGATATTGTTAGTATCTTCTTTCAACTCTAGTGTTTTCGGGATCTTGTACACCTCTTTCTAAAAAGTCTTTACCTCCTTGGGCTTGGGTGGATTTTTTACAGAAACAGGGAGATAGCTGAAGAGGCGCGATGGGTCAGAGAGAAACTGTTAATTCTCCCTGATCCATCTCTCCTTCTTCTGTATTCTCCTCCTTGCATCAGATAACAGCCGTATTTTGTCAACAATATGCTGCTTGATTGTCAGCAGCTTTTACTTATTTAGTGTGTGATTCAAGATCCTTAGTTATTGGGTGAACTTTCGAACCCTTTCCGTGAAAGGTCTACCAGATGTTATGTAGTCAATCACACATTGAACACGGGACGCATTCTGTCTTGCCCATCCAATCTTCTTGTTCAGTTGATGCAAGCGTCTTCTCGTCTTCTGATCCATCGTCGCTTTTAGCCTTCGATTTGAATCAGCCAAAGCCTTCGCAGCACCATAAACTGAGCAATTGGTGGCCCAGAGGTCGGACTCTTGCGAGATAGCTCTACGAAGGGAGGCATCCATTTCAGCCAGATCTTGGGGCTTAGGAGGGACTTGCATGTTCATGTTCCTCCTTGTACTGAAATTGCGATCATCTCTCAGAAGGTGCCTGCTTTCTGCGGTTGGTCTTAATATCGCTTCCTCATCTTCGTCTGCAGCTTGATCAAGCAGCGTATGGGGAAGCGCTCCGCGTACATATCCATTTTTCCGGAGGTTGTCGGCTTAATTTCGCAAAGACTTATGCGAAACGTGCTGAAGCTGTGGGTGTTTCTGGCACCACAGAGTGTGCATACGCGCCATAAAGCCTCCGCGAACAGGGATAATGCTGGTATCGTAGCAGTCTAGCACGTCATCCCTGAGTTGATCCGTCCACTCAATGTGAGCGTTTCGCCGGTTCGTCGTCTTGTTTCCATCTAAATTATTTTCAGCACCCCGAACTCTAGAATGATCGGCATTGTTCGCCGACCCATTGTTAGGTGCTCTGCGCGTTCGATCGTTTTGAACCGCATCTACAACATTTTGGTGTTTTGGTGGTTTCATTGTTGTTCCCACGGGCAGCTAGGGAAAGGGTTCGTATTAAGGGTTCGTACAAATACGTATTCTTTTTCGAAACAAAATTATTTTTAGTACTCCGTTTCACAATTTTTGTGTCTTATGGAGTTTAACACGTAAAGCGTATACTTTTTTCCTTCTTCAATTTTGTTCAAGAGATTATAAGTCAATTTATTTACCTTTTTATTCACTCGTTCTCTCCTCAGTGAAGATGCATTTCGTCAAATTTGTATACATCAACAAAGTTATAAAAAAATTTGAGAGACCTCAAAAGATGCATAACATTTCAATATTTGTATACTCGTAGCGAGCCTTAGATATTATTGTTCAACCTGAAATTTTCAAGAATAATTTTCGAGGATATTGAGAACAGATTTATAAAAAAAAGTCCATTGTTTTTCAATTTTTGAACGGCAAAATGTATGGCATCTACATTGAACTCGAAGTGGCTTATTTTTGGAGTCTTAGGGATTCCAGAAGCAGGATCGACATGAAGCTTCGTGCTGCAGGCCCAAACCCGTACCCCAGCACATTTCTCAAATTTTTTCGCTCTATTTGGGAGCCAACCATTTTTTTTACAATACCCGAACCCTAGGGGGACACTTGACTTCAATGACTTAAATAACAGAGTAATAACCCTGAAACTTTCGTCTGGGTTATACCTCAGGGCTCGCTTCAGGCTCTCTTGAGACTTTTTTATTTTAATTCGTACCTTGAGAGAAAACTTCAAAATACAAAATGGAGTACTAAAAATCATTTTGTTTCAAAATAAAAAAATACCTATTTATTAGTTTCCACGAGAGAATGATTGGGCGAATGCACCGGTTAAAAATTCCAAAATGTATATTTTTGGGCCACCCTAATATATACGACTACGTATATAACCATATGCGAATGGAGAGTGGTGCAAATTAGTTTGCCAGGAGGAGGCTTTCTAACATGTGCTTTTTTACACACATTCATAATGTATCCATCAAGGCGTAAGCAGGAGTCAAAAATCCTGCAGGAGAGGAGATTATGTTATCTTGAATAGTATTCCGCACTCTTATCACACACACTCTCTCAGGGGAGTAGACGCGAATGACACAAATCGTTGAACTTAGGATGACGACAAACCCCTCTGAGTCTTGGGCATAAAAAATACTTCAGCTTTAAAATAGACGTATAACATTGCAATCGCTGTTGACTCTTCTAGTTTTATGTTGCAGATTTCAAGATCATAGAAAATAATGATATCATCCAGTATTTTCAGATATTGTTTTTTTCGTCAGTCTTTTTCAGTCATATTTAAGTCAATAATAATCTTACAAAAATATCGAAATTATTCAACTTCATTCTTTAGGCCTCTATGAGTCTCCAGATCTCTAGGTAGGAATTCATTTGCTTTTCATTTGGAAAAAGGAACATCCACTTTCAGGTTAAATTAAGCTCAGAAAGACAAAAATGATAGAATGTGTCATCATACAAAATGTATGGAAATTAATTATCAATATAATGAAATTATTTCAGCGTTTTTCGACAGATTGACCTTTTTCTTCTTTTAACTTTATACTGTACCTTTGTTATAGACGCATACTCTGAAGAAAATGGTAAACAATACAAATCACTGAGCTGCAAAAAAACAACAGACGCTCTTGCGATAATATGTGTGATATTTACCAGCCGGGTTAAATTGAATCTTAAATCGTACCGAGCATCCTTTTCAAAGCTAATGAAGCGCAATAAGGGTCCAATTATTACCACGGTGGACATTGTAAATCCATTCGCCTAACTGACACCCGCAGACAGAGAGAAATGCGAGGATGAATTGCTACTTCCGGTTGCAATTGAAATATAGCAAAACAACTCCTTCTGGAATATTTTAAAAGTAGCTTTTATTTATAATGATTTACGCAAAAAACTATGATTGCTAATAAATAATTAAAACTAAATTTATTTTAATGATGAGACACAACTTATCGTTTCAGAAGTTAAATTTTTACTTTATTTTTCGCCTTTGAAACTAAGTACTCGTACAAGGTTGATGACAGTGCATTGTATTATTCTATTAATAATTTATAGAATTATAAAATTAAATTCAATACATTTTCCAATTACACAAAAAATATGAAATAAACTTTTTATGAAGTTGTCAATAAAATAAATTCAATTTTGATTATTTATTTATTAGCATTTCTTATTTTTTGCGCTAATAATTAAAAATAAAAATTACTCTGAAAAGATTTAAGAATGAGCTATTTTGCAATATTTCAATTGAAATTTATCAATTCAATAAACAATACAATTTCACCAGTTGAATTTAAATGTTAGAAAAATATTTACTTGCATTTTTTCAAACTTCTGAAATTGCGATCTCCTAATAAGTTTAAACGTGCCACATTTGAGTTTAAAACTTATGCTTTCAAGCATAACCTGTAAAATGGTATACTTACCCTACCTAACGCACTTAATATGACAATCAAATTACAAATTTATTTTGTCAAATAAACGTATATTGCTGCTTTATTGTATTTCAAGTTCTTTTGCCACCAATATTAGCACGTAATCGTTAAAATCAGCAATTTTAAATTTAGTTACGTGCCGAACCTGCGCATCCCCACTCTTGCAAGTAGTCGCGAAAATACTAGTTGGCGTGACAAGTAGTTTCTTTTCGTGGGGGAAAGTACATACAATTGTAAGGTTTTGATCAGATATGTATGAAATAAAAACGATTGTCTATATGGAATGAAAATCTAACTAGATACACGCATGAAGTTGTTTAAGATCGTAATTTCTTAGCGCAGAGTTTTTAATCTGTTTAGGAAGAGAGGACTTGATGAAAATATGCTCATGATAAACTTTGATATCAATAATGGAAAATGAAGCCGAACTAAGAGAGGCAGTAAGTAAGTAAGTATACCTTTAAGCCATTTCCCTTTCAGGGTAGGCGTGACACTACCCGATTCGGGTAGTGTTTCTAGGTGGATAGTTTCTTGTAGTAAATAACTACAAATGTGGGCTTACCACACCCACGATGTGCCAACAGCACGCAGTATTCTCGAATGGTCACCCATCCAAGTACTAACCGCGCCCAACGCTGCTTAACTTCAGTGATCGGACGAGAACTGGATTTTCAGCGTGGTATGGCCGTTGGCCATATATGGCAGTTATATACTCAAACTTTCATTTGAACAAAAAGGTGCCGCTAACCAGTCTTCATTGTGAGAACCAAATTCCAAATTCAAATTTGAAAAAAGCAAATGAAACTTAAAAATTTTCTTTGTAAATCAAACCGCGCTGAACTCTAGAATTCACTGTGAGTCTACTTATCGACCCGAATTGTGTATGTATGTATCGACACATTTTCTTCTAAGTCCATATTATTCTAAAAAGAGTGATTTTATAAGTTTCTTTCTTGAGAACCGACGGATAAAATAAGCGCGAAATTTGAGTTAATTTTCCTTAATTAATTGTGTTAATTACTTAATTTAGTTAATTTTTGTTGTGTAAGCGATAAAACCAAGTGTTTCACTTTTATCGTAGGGTTCCGTTTGCAGTCTCTTTTTCAGAGAGGAAACGCACATGGACTCGTGGCCGGAATCCTCGAAGCGCACGGAATGTCGGTAAATAAGATTCGGTAAACGCGGCGACGACTTACGAAGAAGGCTGAGGCACTCAAGGTTTCCGCTCGATCGGCCGTAAGCGCGGGTGCTCGATGTAGCGATACACGATATCGTGCTTCCTCGTCGTGCACGGCTCAATAACCACCCCGAGCACCAAGAATCAAGTTGACCCAAGTCCTCTGGCACGACGAAAAGTCGACTTTATGGCCGTGCAAAGTTTCGCTCGTACATTAAACAACTTTCCGCCTTGTTCATGGTGAAATATTTTATGTTGCTTGCATCTGAAAATTTACCAAATCGTAAACATACTTATTCAATGCATTTTTTTTTACATTTTGAACGACATTATGAAACAATTTATATTTATCAAAGTGCTTTTGGATTGTTTCAAGAAACGGAGTGGATACAATGCCGGTACCGGTAACAATTTTTTATTTCGGGTACTTTTTGAAATGTAACTCAGCGTTATTATTATTATTATTATTATTATTATTATTATTATTATTATTATTATAGTACACCAGCTACTTAGCATTATATACTATATTAATATACATACATCCATTATAACAAGTTACCAAAAAATTAAGAAATTTGGACTATGGTTTTTGAAATTAAATTTATATAACCGGCTAGAGTTTGAAATCGGTTAACATCTTTTACCTCCTCAAGCGTGTTAAAAATGGAAAAAAAAATTTACGCGTAAAGCATATGAAAAAATAAAATCTTACAGTCACCAATTTTTGGTATACGTAGAACTATATGCCAAAAGAATGTATGGAAGTACCTATTTGATATTAAAGATATATCAAAATTTTTAAATTTATCAATATGTTTTTTTCAATTTGAATTTTATCTTTTTTTAATTCTACGCATAGAATTGCCTAAAAAAATGGTATTGTATTGCTGAAAGAAGGCACGGTTACATAAGGGACATATTTCAATCAAGAGCTGAGATGCCTCATTTCCGAAAAAAGCGGATTTTACTCAAAAATTGTAATGGCTAATAATTAATAAATCAATTTTTCACTTCTTATAATTTATTTTGAAGTTATTTTCTGCGCAGAATTAAATAAAAATAAGATTTAAATTTTAAAAACATTTTTTTCCTATTTGTAACTTTAATTTTTCACATTTTTCAAATATCAAATAGATATTTCCATAAATTCTTCAGGCATATACGAGGGGTTGACAACTCGTGAAGTCAGGTGTACACTTGTAATGAACTCTCCTCACGTCTCCTGAAATATCTGAAATCACCTGAAATATCTGAAGTCACTTGAAGTCACTTGAATTCATTTGAATTCAATTGAAGTCACTTGAAATCTCCTGAAATATCTGAAGGCATTTGAATTCACATGAAGTCACGTGAATTCATGTGAAGTTCATGTTGAAATCACCTAAATTCATTTGCGGTCACCCATAGATCACGTGGACAGCTTGGGGGGAGGGGGTATGACAAAATTCCACGATTGTCCACGAGGGGGGCCGAAGGTGTCTATCCAAAGTCCACGTGGACTAAGGTGGTCCAAAATTGTTTTTTTTTTCAATTTTCATGCATCGCCCGCAAATTTGTTCAAATCCAAAAAAAATAAATGCGTTTGAAAAAAATGATATTCAGAGGTTCCGCAAGCCCCGTATAGTTTAACACGTATTTTCTATAAGAAAGCAAGACATTTCTGTATATTTCATTCAGAATCATCAATATTAGGTGTATCGAGTTGACCCTGAAAAATTTTCTACAGAATTAGCTATAGAACACAAATAAGAAATTACTTTTTAAAATTCAACCACATAAGTCTGTTTTATAGGGTCCCAAATAAACCCCATAAGTGAAAAATTGGGTATTGCGAGTTTCTGGCGCTCGCTATTATTTTTTTGAGGTTTCTTTTGGTAAACACTGTTTCTAATACATAAAACATTACTTTATTGTAATAATTTAATGTTTCAATAAATTGTTTAAACAATTCATTATTGTTCATAGCCATTTTATCCTAGAATGGAGTTAAAAAGTCGCGGTTTTATTTGAATTTTTGTACTGATTCTCAACTTTTCAGTTAGAGCGAGGAAATAATAAATTGAATTTAACAGAAGTAATTGTTTGAACAATTTAATATTTAAAATAATATTCTCATAGAATAATGCTAGAGAGTTGCAGTTTATTCCAAAATTTTCCACTTTTGGTTCACTTTCAAATTATAGTAGGATAATAATTAAATCAAGTTAACAAACGTAATTGTTTAAACTATTTGTTATTATTTTTATTGATATTCTCTTTGAATAATATTAGAAAGTTGCGGTTTTTTCTGAAATTTTCAACTCTTCTTCTACTTTTCACCTAAAGTATGGTAATAGTGACTGAAATTCAACAAAAATAATTTTTTAAACAAATTATTATTGTTTTTAACTATCTTCCCCTATAATAATGCTAGATAGTTGCGTTTTTTTCTGAAATTTGTCACTTTGTCTACTTTTTACTTAGTGAGATCATAATGTAACTTAATAAACGTAATTGTTTATGCAATTTATTCTGGTTTATAACTACCTTCTCTTAGAGAAATGCTAAAAAGTTGCGTGTTTTTCTGAAATTTTCAGCTTTTCTTTAACTTTTTAGGTATCAGTAACTACTTCAAGGAAAATTTACATCTATAATATGATCCATCTGGAAAATTTGAAGAATATTTTAAATATCTGTTTTATTTCAGAAAAATATATCCACAGAAAGAAAGATGGTTTAAAAAATTATTCTCTCGATTGTTTATTCATTATTTGCTCATAACTAAAAACCGCGACTTTCTAACTGTATTGTAAGTGAAAATTGCTAAGAGAAATAATAATTTATTTTAAAAATGTACGTAAACATCTAATTATCAGTGAGAAGTAGTATTTCATGTATTAGAAACAATTTGTTTTAAAAAACCGCAAAAAAAATCATAATTGGCGCCAGCAACTCGCAAAACCCAATTTTTTACTTATGGGCTGTTTTTGGGACTCTATAAAACAAACATACGGGGGTTATATTTAGAAACTGATTATTTATTTGTATTATATAGCTCATTGTGAAGAGCAATGTTGAGTTTCAACTCAATTGACCTAATATTGACAATTCTGAATAAAATGTACAAAAACGTATTTTTTTCTTCTGGGAAATATGTGTTAAACTTCATGGGGCTGGCGCAAACTCCGAATATCATTTTTTTCCGACCCCCCTTGAAAACGCGCCATTGCATGCACGTGAGACAGGCGTAATGTGGCCGCTTCCAGCCCAGTGACGTTCGCACATGCGCACTCCGCCGCCGGGCCAACATGAAACTTTACACCCGCTACATAACACTTTACGCCCGCTACATAACACTTCACGCCCGCTACACATACACTGCACCACGCAACTGAGAATAGAAAGGAAATTATCTTTATCTTTAAAAAAATTGTATCGCTGCACCCAACAGTCTCCCTTCTGCAAAGTACGCTATTTCTTTCTTTCACTTATAATCTAAAATTGTCAAGCACACCAAACGTCCTCTATCGGCTTAACATGCTTGTTTTTAAGAAGGGTAGGACAAAAAGTATGGTGTGTATCAAGAGCGTACGGCTATTTTGCCTCGTGCGACTGCCGACCTTGCTTCGCTCGGGCGGCAAGTTGACACTCGTCAAAATAGCCTTCTTTACGCCCTCGATACACAATATACTATTTTATTGAAGGCCGAAAAGAAATATACTTTTTCATGAATAATTTCATGCAAAATAAGCATGAAAAAGATTCACAATTGAAAACCAGACATCAAACTACCTCACTTTTCGGAAAATGTAATAATCTAAATAGATTGATTCAGAATCACCCACAGATCTGAATATCATTTTTTAACGCATTTATCTTTGTGTGGATTCGAACAAATTTGGGGGCGATATGCATGAAAATTCGAAAAAACAATTTTCCAACGCATTTTTAGACCACCCTAACGTGGACTCCCGTTTTGCTCAATCTGCGGATTTCTTTTTAGAAACACATAAAAAACTGAAAAAATGTTCACTAATTTTTGTTTGGACTTCTTATTTTGTATCATGAAGCTTATATTTTTAAGAAAAACCGAATTCTCATACAATTCACAGCTCCTTTTGGCTTCGTAGCTTTTGAACACCAAGAATATCCATATTTTCCTAAAATATGAAATAGGTCCACCGGGACAGAGGAGCCAGGGGAAGAAGGTTCGGCAAAAGTCCACGCTTGTCAACGAGGGGTGGGGGCGGGGTGAAGATATAGTAAAAAATTGTCCACGTGGTATATGGACGGCCCTTTGAAGTGACTTGAATTCTCCTGAAGTCACTTGAAATCTCCTGAAATATCTGAAGTCATTTTAATTCACGTGAAGTCACTTGAAGTCACCTGAATTCACTTGAAGTCACTTGAATTCTCCTGAAGTCACTTGAAATCTCCTGAAATATCTGAAGTAATTTGAATTCACATGAAGTCACGTGAATTCCCATGAAGTCACTTTAAGTCACTTGAATTCTCCTGAAGTCACTTGAAATCTCCTGAAATATCTGAAGTCATTTCAATTCACATGAAGTCACGTGAAGTCACTTGAAGTCAGAAGTAGGTATACACCCAATCGGTCGAGTTGTCAACCCCTCGGGCATATAGTTCCACACGTATAAAAAAAATTGGTGCCTGAGATTTCATTTTTTCATATATTTTACGCTTAAATTCAATTTTTTTCATTTTCAACACGCTTGAGAAGGTAAAAGATATTAATAGATTCAAAAAAAAATTACAGCATATTAAGCTCATAAAGAACTAATAATTTTTTGCTATTAGAAATCTATTGCTAAAAATCTAATGCACGAAGAACACACACGTTACATCTAGCAGTCATCGAGGCTTACTTATACATTTTAAAGCATGTGTGAACATACCGCCCGCCTCGTTTCGAGAGATTTGAAACGAAATTGTACAGATCTTCAACTATTTTTTTCATAGAAATAATACAAGAATATAAACATCGAATAATTAATTTGAAAAAAAATGGATAATTATCTTGAACACATTTTTTTTGTAGCATAATCGAATATTGTATGGTTAAAGGAGTGTCTTTATCTTATTGGGATATTGAAATCTTAATTTAAATAGATCGATAAACGTTTATTTTTCGGCCTCCTAGTCTTACAAAATTGATTTGCTTACACTTCCATTTTTTACAGAATTTTCCTTAAAAACTAACGCTTAGCAATCATCATCAATCCACACCTTATCTCTAATACCGCTCACTCTTATCGCCTTGCGTTCCTCGCTTCACCTCGCCCCGCACGCATGTCCCTACTTTCTCGCTTTGCCTCGCATTGCCAAACTCTACCTCCGCGTCTAATACGTAATACTTATCTACTATTTACAATATTTACAGTTTACTTATATCTACTTCCTCTCCTATTTACAATCTTTTCTTCTGCATTCCTCCTCCTCCTTCCTTCTTTTCTTCCCCATCTTACCCAACACTCCCTTCACCCACACTGAAAAAAAATAATTTTGGATCCATAGAAATGCATTTGTTTGACTCCATTTATTTGAGCCAAAAAAACCGTTTACTTAATTGTACTGAATATTGTTTAAAAGCAACAAACTCATGCCTTGATTCAAAGAAATCATTTCTTCGCGCGCCATTTCTTTGAAATAAAGAAATATTTCTTCGTCTCAGAATATGAGATAATTAACTCAAGTAACTGATATCTTTAAAACTAAAAACGTAGTTTCCTTGCATCTCACTTTCGCATCCAAAGAAATATTTCTTTAGTTCAATGATTTTGAGAATTTTAATTAAAACACATTCTATTTGAAATAAGTAATTCATTGATACGTGAAACAAATATTTGGGTTTCTTTGAATCAAAGAAATATTGAGGTAAATGAAAGCAATATTAATTAAGTGAAAGCGATATTTCTTTCATATAAGGGGATTGATACTTTTGTTCTAATAGAACATGTCCTTAGTCGAATAAAGTAATTTGTTTACTTAAGTAATAATTTATTCACTTAGAAGATATGTTTCTTTTAATAAATAGAGTGAAGCGATTCAGGCCCAATAAACATTTCCTTTAAGTGAAGAAATATATTTTTCAAATACTTTCATACATCATTCGTTTAAAAAAATATTCTGGTCAAATTCTTTATTTGTACCGCATAATTCAGGACATATGCCGCCATGTGCGCAGAGTTTATGGTCTCACGATAGAAATGGATTCTCCAGTCTTCAAGTTAGCCATCAATTTTCATCATAGATATAATCTGAAAAAACGTGGAGACTGGTGTTTATCGGTCTTCCTAAGCATTGGTCAGTTGGTCTTGCTTGAAATTCCTTTTTCTACTTCGCGAAAATGAAAATAAATATATTATAAATTATAATCATTATGATTGCAATAAATATTTTTTGTTCAATAAATGGGTCTGCTTAATTTCTGTACTTTAACTATTCAAAATTTTTAAAACGATAGAAGAACTTTTTCCATTTGAGTTAATTGTTCTTTGAATCAATTAATATCTTATCAACTCTGTTACGTGTTTTTTAAAACTATATGCCGCATCTCAGAAACAAATAAATATTTATTTCTATTTAAAAAAAGGTTTCTGTTGTGAAGAAATTTTTATTTTACCAAAAAATGCGCTTATTTGAATCAAAGAATGATATATTTGGTTCAAAAAAACTTTTACTCAGTCCCAGTTACATTTAATTGTATGTAATAATTATCATCTTGAACTTACACCATACTTCTTTACATTACGGAACTCACATATCATATCAAATATTTATTTATTGCAGTCAACAACAAATATCATTCGCTGAACGAATATTTCACAGTGTCAAGTAAATATTTCTATGCCTGAAGCATTGCGTTCCTTAGATCCAAACTAAACATTTCTTTAATCTGAAGAAATGTTTCTTCAGCCACATTCTACTCTACCGTTTCTTTGAATCAAAGAAATTTCCTTTGATTCAAATAAGTTTTTTTCTCAGCGCATGCTACTGCCCGTTTGGCCCGCCTTTCATGCATCAATACCTCCATAGTTATCCCACTCCTTTCCAATTTTCATTAATGTTTATTATTTTTGTAGCGAGAAAATAACTCTGAAAATTTAAAGGTTTGTACATAGCATCCAAAGCTGCAACCTCCGTAACAAACCTTACACTGCACTGCGCTATTTAGAATAAAAGAATACCGCAAGTTGACGCGGGTTTCATAGGACATTACCCCACTCTTCACACCTTACCCCCACTTACTGCACATCAGGGTGGGCTAAATATACTGTTAAATTTTGTTTGAAATCGCTTAATATCTTTTACCTCCTCAAGCGTGTTAAAAATGGAAAGAAATTGAATTTACGCGTAAAGCATATGAAAAAATAAATTCTCAGTCACCAATTTTTATATATGTAGAACTATATACCAAAAGAATGTATGGAAGTACCTATTTGATATTAAAGATATACCAAAAATTGAAAATTGATCAATATGTTGTTTTTCAATTTGAATGTTATCTTTTTTGAATTCTACTAACAATTTTTACTAAAAAATTGTAATTGTTAATAATTAATAAATCGATTATTCACTTCTTATAAATTATTTTGAATTCATTTTCTGCGCAGAATTTAATAAAAATAAAATTTTAAATTAAAAAAACATTTTTGTCCTATTTTTAATTTGAATTGTCCACATTTTTTTAATATCAAATAGGTATTTGAAAAAATTCTTCCGGCATATAGTTCTACACGTATAAAAAAATTGGTGACGGAGCATTCAATTTTTCATATATTTTACGCTTAAATTCAATTTTTTCCATTTTCAACAGCTTTGAGTAGGTAAAAGATATCAATAGATTTAAAACAAAATTACAGTATATTCAGCTCATAAAGAACTAATAATTTTTTGCTATTTGAAATCTATTGCTAGAAATGTATTGCACCAAGAACGCATACGTTATTAATTCGCAGTATGATTTAATGCAAATTAACAGAATTCTAAATTGTAATGGTCAGTGTCTTGACTTAATATTAAAGATAGACTAAAAAAACATTGAGTAGATGTCAGGCCTTTAATAGGACAGTAATAGTTACCACACTGTACATATGATATGCTAAACCTCTTGTTATCTGCGCACATCCAAATATTATTTAAAAGTTATCATCATGGCCAACAGCCATACCACGCTGAAAAAACCAGTTCTCGTCAGATCACTGAAGTTAAGCAGCGTTGGGCGCGGTTAGTACTTGGATGGGTGACCATTCGAGAAAACTGAGTGCTGTTGGCATATCGTGGGTGTGGTGAGCCCACACTTGTAGTTATTTACTACAAGAAACTAACCTAGAAACACTACTCGAATCGGGTAGTGTCACGCCTACCCTGAAAGGGAAATGGCTTAATGGTATACATACATACATTAAACTAGTTTTAAAATAGTATATACTATAATAAGCGATACTTTTGTATGATATAACCCTGTTATTGTTTACTTTTAACTTTTGGGTTATCACTGATAAACAAATCAAATCAAATAACAAAATCAAATGCGTTACATCTCGCAGTCGTAGCAACTAGCAGTCATCCAGGCATAGATGTTGAACTATTTTTTCATAGAAGTATTACAAGAATATAAACATCGAATAATTAATTTGAAAAAATGGATAATTATCTTGAATACATTTTTTTGCAGCATAATCGAATATTGTATGGTTAAATGGGTGTCTTTATCTCATCAAGATATTGAAATTGTAATTTAAATATCTAGAACAAAATATGGCGGCTATGCCGCCCGCCATGTCCAATCAATCTTAATTTATAAGTCCTAGCATTATTTATAGGCAGAGGACACACTTGTACAAGTGTGTCTATCATAAGTTCTGTTGGCGTATTAGAAAGAATGTTTCGAGTGCGTGAGAATGTAAAGCAAAACTCAATCTCGTCCTTTGATTCTAAGAATTCATAGCGTAAGTGCTTTTTAGTTTCATGATTTTGGTGTCGAAAGACAAATGCCATGATCTGGAGTATAGGGCTAGCTGTTTTAAAACAGGGCATGAGTGTGACATTTTTATGAACTAAGTCTAGGACCTAAGTTAGTCGATTTGATTCACTCTCAAGAGTAAGACGTGCCTTTCTTCTGCAATTGAATAACCTGTATGATTTTAAAAAGGTTAAAAAACAGAGTTTTTAATTGTAGAAATTGAGCAATTTCCCGTAGGTTATAGGAATACGGAGATAAGACTGTGAATAAACTGTGAATATTGTACAATTTGTGAAGTTTTTTTCGAATGATAAGTGACAATGGAAAGTTTAAAGATAACAAGGAACATCAAGCCCTTTGATGGAGAAAAATTTAGTGTTTGAAATTTAGAATACGTGCTTTACTAACGGAACTAGACGTAATTAAAGTTTTAGATAGTGACGTTCCGTTTACGGTGACTATTGAGTGGAATAAAGCTGAGAAGACTGCCAAAAGTGTAATTGTTGAGAAATGATCTCGATTGTGTGAAGACAAGACTTCTTGATAATACATTTTAATTCAAAAATGAAAGCGGAGATACGAGCGTGAAAGTGCTTTAAGCTGAAAATAAAGGTGTGTCTACTACAAAGAAGATTAACTACTACAAAAGAGGACTTTATTACCAAAATGATAGAAGTAGAACTGTTCAAAATGTTCAAATAAGAGAAAATCTCTGGAGCTTCTGACCATATGGTAAAGAGGAATGATTTGATCAGAAGCGTCATTGAATTGCAGCCTCCTGTGAAGATCTCCATTGCGAAGAATGGATCTTTCATAAGTGCTACAAAGAAGGGAACAATCCAGGTCACAACTAATTTGGGCGTCCCAGGAGTTCTTGAAAACGTTCTCTATTGTCCTGACATCCCAAATAATCTACTTTTAGTACTAAAAATGCAACAAGGTGAAATAAAAGTTGTATTTGGTGAAACAGGTGTAGTTCAGGAAATAAAAGACGGTAAAGTCTTAATGAAAGGAGCCATTAAATAATTTAATTGGTGTAGATTTCATTGTCGAGAAAAATATGATAAAAGATAAGAATCAGGCAAATAATATCATGTGTAGTAATTATGAATTGTGGCGCCAACGTTTGGGTCATATTGGAAGATCAAAATTTATATAATTAAAAAAATAAACAACTGATAAGTGATATGAGCCAAATTGATCAAGTGATTCCAAACGATAATTTGTCAGAAGCGTGCATTAATGACAAAAAAAGCGCAATTACTTTTTAAAGTCTAAAGATGAATTTTATGTGAAACGCCCGTTATTTATTGTTATTTCCGATGTTTTTATTTGTATTGTATTTGTATTTATACAAGAAAAGTCCCTAGGGCTAAATAGCCCTCTAAGGAACAGGATAATACAGGTTAATTACAAATTTGTGCAAGCACTGATCGGCAGATTACTTGATTAATCTTATAATTTAATCTGTAAACTAAATAAAATAAATAAATAGAGTCGACCTCAGAATACGTATCGAATAAAGTATGAGATTAATGCGTAGTAATTAACATGAAGTGATTAATTAGTAGCTCTTGTGCATTTTAAGGAAGAAATAAAGAGGGAAAAACTGTTTGAAAAATAAATAAAAATGTACAAAAGTTAATGAAAACAGAAGGAAATTCGAAAATAAAACGTTCAAAAACTACATATGAGAGTTTACCAGTGAGTAATTTCAAGAGTTGGGTTATGAGCATTGTACAAATATTTGAAAAAGAGATTCTTTAAATGATACAGGGAAGGTGCATTTCTAATATCGTATGGTACTTTATTCCATAACCGGGCACTCCTTACTATAAATGATCTTTGAAGCTGAAACGTTCTGTGAAAAGGAATCTTAAGGATTTTATGTCTTTTACGAATCTTAGACTGTGCTGGAAGGTCTCTGTCTACAAATTGGAATAGATTAAATAGATACTCAGGTGCTTTGGTCAAAATGGGGCAAGATTAGACTCTTAACCAAAAGTATCGGAGTGGAGGTTGGTAAAGAGTCCTTATTCCTATAAAGTTTCTGTAGAATTCTGTATGTTTTCCTTAAGATACTCTGTACCTGTTCCTTCCAGGACAAGGTACGGTTATGGAAATATCCCAGATCTTTAACCACGTCCGAAAAAGGGATAGTAATATACTCGATACGGAGGGGTGGAGATGATGCCAGTGTTTCAAGCGACGGATATGAAGTAGGTCCAACAACAATTGCCTTAGTTTTGCCCGGGTTAAGAGTAAGTCCATTCTTCCAGGCGTAGAGGATAACGCGATCGATATCCTCTTGAACTAGAACAAGTAATCCACTCAGTGAAAAAATTGGTCCCGATAAGTAAATTTTGAAATCGTCAGCATATGTGCGGTAGCTTCAATGTTGAAGTTCACTTCCAAGGTCAGAGGTGAACAAATTGAAGAGGAGTAGTGCCATAATGGAGCCCTGAGGAACCCCATACTTGACCTCCCACCATTCAGAAAGCTCACCACTACTATTAATAATTCTGTGAGACCGATTATTAAAATAGGACTGAAACCATTTGATGACAGAGTTTGACACGTTAAAAGATTTCAACTTTTTTAGGAGTAACTTATGGTTAACCATATCAAAAGCCTTTGAAAAATCAAATAGAACAACAATCGTGATCTCCCTATTATCCATTTCTAATTTGAGATCCGTCGTTACTTTAAAGGGAGCAGTAAGAGTGCTATGTTTCGCCCGAAACCCTGATTGCAGCGGGTCAATGGCCTTAGATATTTCTAGAAATTTGGAAAGTTGCAGGTGATCAATTTTTTTCAAGTGTTTTGGACAGTGCACATAAAATAGAAATTGGCCGGAAGTCTTTCGGGGAAGCAGGTTTAGAAATTTTGGGAACTGAGAAAATAACAGCTTTTTTCGAGATATCTGGGAAGATACGGACCTGTAGGGAAGCATTATAAATATGTAAAAGAATAGGAAAGATAATTGGAAGGGCAATCTTAATCATTTGCATTGATATTCCATCAGTACCAATGGCATTCGATTTGATTTCAAGTGTTTTTTCCAACAGTATTTCAGGTGCGATGTCATCGAAAAAGAAGTTAGAATAATTAAATGTTGAATTAAAAGGGGTAGTGGAAGCTGATGACAGGTCTGAAAGTGGGAATGTAAAAAAAGTTTTTAAAAGGTCATTAGGCGGAAAATTACTATCTATAGATTCGTGTTTGGGCGGGATTAGGTGTAAACGTCTAAGCAGATGCCAAATAGCCTCTTTTTTGTCTCTATGTGCAATCTCATTAGAATTGTTTTGATTGAACGCATCTCTAATCTTAGTTTGAACTAGGTTCCTGAGTTTACGAAATTGAGCTAGTATTATATTGCTTTTTGTTCTTTTTGCAAGTCGGCGCTTGCCATCACGTTCCCTCATCAGATTTTTAATTTCAGATGTTATCCAGGGGCCAGCTTTTTGAAGATTTTAGGAACGTGTAGCGGAGAAAATTTGTTAAATGCGGAGACTAGGTAATTAGTCAGAGCGTCGATTTCATTGTTTATATCTGTATCTAGTAATATGTGTTCCCAATCATACGTCATTAGGTGTTCTTGGAATGTATGTTCATCAATTTTATAAAGATTTCGCACCAATCTTTGTGTTGGTTTTGATTTTAGATTGTAGGAAAATTTAAAGGTGATGTTAATCAATTCGTGGTTAGAGAGAAAAGGGATAGCATGTTGTTCGTAGGAGACAACCTTATTAATATCATCTACAATCATTAAGTCAATAAGAGTACTGGAACACTCAGTATGGTGAGTGGAATCGTGAGGTACAATCGAGAGTCCCAAAGAATACACCAAAGATGTAATATATTTAGTATGATTGGAAGTGAGATTCATGTTAGTGGCAAAATCTCCAGTTAGAATAATGTTATTGAAGTTAGGAATAAGTGAGAAAATTGCTGATTCAAGCTCTGTACTATAGGAGGCATTGGGTGGTTTATAAACTACTCCCACTAAAACACTGTCAGAAGTTGACTTAACCTCAACGAAGAGAAATTCAATCATGGGATGAGTAGCCACTGGACTCACTCCAACCACAGTCCCACTCAGACTATTATGCAGAAAAAGACAAATTGCACCACCCCTTCTCTCGTCTCTGTCTCTTCGAAGAAACAGCGATTATATGGTAGGAACATGTACTGAAAAAATTTTTGAATTCTAGAAAATGTGCCAAGAGAGACTGAGCATTAACATGGCAAATGCTTAAGGTATCCATTGATATATAAAGAGAAACATTTTATAGAAAAACAATTCAAAAATAAGAAGCTCACAAAGCACGCGTAAAAACTGACTAAGAGAATATACCATAATCAATACACCCCAAACTAAGTGATTGCACTTAAAATTAGAAAATTGGCAATGAATAAGGAAGACATTAAAGAGATAATAAACTGTGAATCGCCTCGATGTATCCAGGCGGCAGGACCGCAGCAGTAACAGGGGCAGGAGAAACTATTTTCAGTAAAGGGATCCTTGCCGGCAGGGTCGACATCTGCACTGGAAATTAGCAAGGAGGTTTGATCTAAACCTGAAGAGATGTCGCTAGCATTCGATGATTTATAGTCATTGCAAATAAAATCAACGCAGGTTAAGTGGCTAAATACACTACACTTTTTGCAGGAAACGGCGCCCGATGATACTCTGGAGATTGACTTATTGCACTCGGGCAAGCACCCATTGTAAGATATACGTATTAGCTGCACGAGTGCTGGCGAACTCAGAAACTGGAAAACAGTATTTTAAGCACCAAGGAGTCCAAACAAAAAAAAAGAAACATTTATACTGCCCACCGAATACAAATACAAACACTGTGATACAATTTACAGTACAAAAATACCCAATAAACGAATTATGGCAAGAACTTATTATATTAAAAGAACTTTCTAGACTTTTCACAAATGATCAGTAAAAAGGCGTTACGCCCGAGCAATAGTCTCGCTAGTCCTTCAGAATTTCAGTTTTTTTAAAGTACTTCGCATCAGCGAGTTTTCGTTTCACAGTAGCCGTCACGCCCAAGCAAGAATCTCAATAATCTTTCCACAATTTATTTTCAGAGCTAGACAACGTACGTGGTACTAACACCAATGGTCGAACACAGAGTGAACGCTGACGACGCGGACTACAATTTTGGCGCGTAGGCCATGGGTTGCGTACACAGACCCGCAACTACCCTTAGCCAAGATGCGTAAAGGTGCATTCATATGAGAGTGTCCTACCGTGACTCGCCATTTTATCTAGTTCGCTCGTTCGCCTAGTCTATAGTCTATGGCGAGTCACTTCACTAACCTGAGCTGCGGGCGCAACGCAAACACTAGTCCGGCGCACCTACTGTACGTAGTGCGCGCTCAAAGTTACCGGCTGCTAGTATTTTGACAGTTCGGAACATAACAGCGTGTGCTAAGTCTCCCAATATACCACGTGTTAAGTGTGTGTCTTCCGTCCTTCCAATTGATGTGAAATATGGCATTAGTGTAGAATACTGGTTCACGACTGTCTAGTCGTAATTGTCTAAATGTGTGGGTGGTGTGGACTGCAGTCACGACTGCATAGCCGTGGTGTGGTCGTGTTATGTAGTGTGGTGTGACAGTCGGCGAAGGAGTGACAAGCCCTAGGCCTCGAGGGGTTGGTTTATGGCAACAGGCCATCCCTCTAAAGGCTCCTGTCCTATAAAAGGTCATGAATGGAGTCTGTGCTCGACCAGGTATAGTTTATTGATGAATTTGAAGTTGAATTTAAGTTGATTGGGCGTGAATATTCATTTAATTTGGGCGCAGTATAGAATACCACGTTACAATATATATAATTCAAAATAAGGGTGAAACAACCACCGCAGGCTGAGAGGAATCCTTTCAGGAGTTAGTTCCGTACAAGGACAGTAATTCCAAAGTAATAAACTTGTCACACACTTTTTCGATATTTTTAAAGTAACAGTCTTTCGAAAATCACACAATAATACCTTTATTTCTAAGTGTGATGCAAAAAAGCAGAAGGCTCATGGTATCGCCCTGAAAAACGCCCATCTGGAAGGTGACGTTCTTCGTTGTTACCGGATAATTTCCAGATGAGGTACCAAGTCTTGTTCACCAAAGGTGCATCAATCTCTCTATGCATCTCACTATGTGTGGATGAACCTTAAAGCTTTCCAACAGAGTGATGATAAGTCTATGAGAGGTTGAATCGAAAGCCTTCCGGTAGTCAATCCAGGCCATTGACATGACCCGCTGATAGGCTGCTGCTTCTTTGCAGACGCACCTGTCAATTAGCAGGTTCTTTCGGCAGCTTGCTACACCTTTTTTTGAGCCACGTTGTTCGTACATCTCTCGCCATACAGGCTTGCGTCGGGTAAAATTTGTATTTGGTCAACAATGTGTGGATTGAATGTCAGCAGCTTTGACTTGTTCACTGGGTCATTGTAGATCCTCAGTTCTTGGTCGAACTCTCGAACCCTTTCCGTGAATGGTCTACCAGATGTTATGTAGTCAATCACACACTGAACACCGGAACCACTCTGTATTGCTATCCAATCTTCTTGTTCAGTTGATGCAAGCGTCTTTTGGTGTTTTGATCCATCGTCGGTTTGAGACTTTGATTTGAATCAGCCAAATCGTGATCATCTCTCAGAAGGTGTCTGTGGTTGGAGAAGTGATTTGCGTACATATCCATTTTTCAAGAGGTAGGCACGTTGGTTTCGCAAGGACTGAATCGAAACATGCTGGAGCTCTGTGTTTCTAACACCACAGAGTATGCATACGCGCCATTAAGACTCCGTCAACAGGGATAATCCTGGCATCGTAGCAGTCTAGCAAGTCATCCTTCTGTTGACTCGTCCACTCAATATAGGCGCTTCGCCAGTTCGTTGTCCTGTCTCCATATAAATTATTTCCAGCAACCCGAACTCTAGGGTGATCGGCACTGCTTGTCGACTCGTTGTCGGGTGCTCTGCGCGTTCGATCGTTTTGAACCGCATCTACAAGTTTTTGGTGGTTTGGCGGTGTCATTTTTGTTCCAACGAGTAGCTAGGGAAAGGGTTCGTTCGTAGTTGTAGAGCCCCGCGTGCAACGATATGGCTGCATACTCTGAGAGGTCGCCCGATATCTCAGAGTCTCTGTGTGACACACCTCATCCAGGTGCCATTCAGCTTTCGGCACGGTTGTTACGCCTCCGCTTAGGGGATATTCCCTCGGGACCATCTCTAGACAATTCTTCGCGACTGCTTAAGAACTATTTTAACCATATTCAGCAGAAACCCTTGGTGAGGGGACTGTCTATCAGCGACACGAGGACGCGTTTGGTGGCTTTGTTATAGGCCCTTGAGTTCGAATCCAAAGGAATCGAAGCGGAAACTGAAACCGAATTTTTTTAGTATTATTTTTTTTATCTTGTTCTCGGGTGAACCCGGTTTTTCATCATAGCCACGGACCAAGTCGAGTGACTGATGAGATAAGGATTTTATAAGTCAATTTAATACGATGTCCGAAATCTTCTGTGATGAGGTTGTAGTCACAAAATTAGAAGCAAAGTGTAGTTTGGAGTTCGTATTCTACCGCGAACGTTGGAGGCGACAACAGTCGCCTCTGGATGCTTTCTTAGAGCTGAGAAGTTGTAGGCTCCGGAAGCTACGATCATGTTTCCTTAAAGCAACCAATCCCGACGCAACTGGAACGTGTACGTCATCGGCTTCTGCTCCTTATGTCCTAGAAAATGTCCAAGTGTTTCTCACTCTTGCTTGCACGCTTGGCAGTTGGTATCGCCTACAGGTATATTCATTATGCGCTCGCGATAAACTAAGGTGTCTATAACGCCGTCTTGATAGGCAAAAAGAAATCCCTCAGTCTCCGATTTTAATCCAGCAGACTTGAGAAACATGTTGGACAGACCCATCGAGAGCTCTCCTCTACGTATAATGCCGTAGAATTTACCATGAAGGGGCTTGTCAGCATGTTCTCTTATTAGAAGCGTATGTTCGGCTTCGTGTACACGACTTTTGAGCAACAAAGGTGTTAGTGATGCTGGTCCATGTGTAGTATCGCTGGAATCAAATGGGAGGCCAATATCCTCTGCGGCTCTATCTGCGGCACGGTATAGAAACGCCGCAGCATTGACGACTTCATGTTGATGTACGAGTCGCATAAGAGAATCTGTGCTATTTAGAACTGAGCAGGCTGTAGCCAGAACCGTTCTGCGATGGATTGTCATCATCTTGCATGTGCTTCAGTCAAGTTGCTTCAACTCATCGACGTTCCATTTTACTGCACCAAACGTGTAGAGCAGTATAGGAACGGCCAGCATATTGGTCGCCTGGATCTTATTCTTTCCAGGTAATTCTGAAGCCCCGGTAATACACCTGTCTATTATTTTTTTCCTCAACCAAAGACAAATTTACTTACATAGCTAAGTTATGATAATTAGTGGGACAAATTCCTGCGGACTTTCTCGACGGGCGGTTTAATGATAACCGATCTGAGTTTCTTTGGTATTCGGTAGGTACTCGGATGAACTAACACGTTCGCGGCACTTCCACTAGCCGATGAAGGTTTCGGGGGATGGTGACCGAAGGCTCGTAGCAAGGCTTCATGCTTCCTTCGAGACCTTCTCGGTGGGTGAGAGGATTTCCCTCGTTTCTCTGGGGATCGTTGGGGTGAAGGTAGGTCTCTCACCTTTCCTTTCCTCTCTGGAGAATAGCGCGGAGGTGATCGGGGTCTTTTAAGACTGGAGGGATCCACTTGGTGCTGAGTTAAGTGGGCATCCTCCCACTCTTCTGCGAGTCGGCGTTTTATCGGGGTGCTTCGGGTGAGGGTAACCCGGAGATCCCTCAGTCCTCGAGGCTTCGCAGCCTTTTCACCAGGGTCCCTGGCAGCCGGCTCTGGTAACGGGTACTCCTTTTGGGCGGCCTTGGTCCTCAGTTTCCGTGTACCCAAGTTGGTCACTTTCACTAGAGAGACTGAAATGGGAGAAGCTCGCAGTATCAAGCAATCTTCCTCTTGGTTGTGGGGGCTGGTCCCTCCTGCCGTATGTTGCACGTCTTATTGTTGGGTTAGGAATCCCTTCTGTTGAGGTATGAGCGTTCCTGGAGTCGGATCGGCGATCGCGGGCTCGAGTTGAGGGGCTTGGGGGGAAGCGTTAGTCTCCTGACTCTGTGCACACGTGTCCTCGGTCGGGTCAGTGAGGCCAAACTCCCTTAATGCGGCTTCCAGGGGAACCGCGCCCTCTTCCTCTAGGCTCAAACCGCACGAGGACTGGGGGGTGTCTTCCACTACGGGAAGAACCCGTAAGTGTCCAGGCATCTCGGGCTCGCGCTCAGCCAGCCGTTGAGCCCTCCGTTGCCGACTTTGGAGTCTTTGGCGTTTGCTGGTCGGTGGTAAGCGAACGTATTTCTCAGGATGAGCAAGCTGCTCGGCCACAGCCCGGCGATGACGTTCGGCCCAGCGCTTGTGCTGACTTGGCCCATTCCTTTTTGATTTTCGTACCTAAGGACAAACGAGTTTAGTTTTTTTTTGCAGGGAAACCCGGTTATCCTCAGTATAATCGAGGACCCGGAAGAGATTATTTATTTTCGCGAGTTTTAGGTTTTTAGGAAAACCCGGTTATCCTCGATATGGTCGAGGACCCGGAAAAGATTATTTATTTTCGCGGGTTTTAGTATTTTAGGGAAACCCGGGAATCCTCGATATGGTCGAGGACCCGGAAGATATTATTTATTTTTCCGAGTTTAGTATTTTAGGGAAACCCGGGAATCCTCGATATGGTCGAGGACCCGGAAGAATTTGTTTAATTTTCGCGAGTTTAGGTTTTCAGGAAAGCCCGGGAATCCTTGATATGGTCGAGGACCCGGAAAAGATGTTTTATTTTCGCCAGTTTTAGTATTTTAGGGAAACCCGGGAATCCTCGATATGGTCGAGGACCCGGAAGAGTTTGTTTAGTTTTCGCGAGTTTAGGTTTTTAGGAAAACCCGCGATTCCTCGATATCGTCGAGGACCCGAAAGGGGTGATTTATTTTTCAGGAAAACCAAAATAAACTTACGGCGGGAACGCCCACCGTCACGCCAGAACTATTATTCTCCATTGGGATCTTAATTATTCACCAAAATCTTCGTGTGTATTTATATTTCAAAACTCAATTATTCACAGTGTTTAACAATCACGGTTAAGGATTCTAGGTCCTTAAAGAACCTGAATACTAGCGGATACAAGTTTCCCGCAACGTTTTCGAGAGCGACTTTCTCGCTGGGATGCGGCCGGACTCGAACTGATCTGCGAGCTCTACCGCCGCTGCTCGTTGACCGCACGGCGCTCGCATGGCGGCCAGACTCCGCACTACAATAATGTACACAGTCGGCACTAGTGGCGTCGCTGGTGCGCGGCAAATATTCAAAAACTTTTGGGCCCATCGTGACGAATGGCCAAGAAAATAATTAAATTAAATATATTTTGACGTTGGTTTAAAAAACACGAAGGGTTTTTTCAGCGGACGTCAATCCACAGGGTGGTTTCTTGACTTTTCGTTGTAAGTTCGGTAGGCTTAAAAAGCTTAAATCATTTCAAAGGGTATATCAAACGGAAATACTATAATTAAATCGATAGTTAGATCTCATAGAGAAACTTTTCTTAGCCAAATGGTTTTTTAGTGATGAAAAAAAAAATAAAATAAAATAAATCAAATTAAAGCTAAGTATAAAGAGGATGAACGCTTATTACCTAATGCTGCTGCTTAAATTCCTAGGATCGCTTATAATTTATGTTAACCTACAGAACTAATGAAGTTTGAAAATGTTATATATCGCGCGATAACTTAATCTGAAACTAAAAACAAGAATATTCATATGAACTAATCATGCAACTTAAATTACTATATTTACACTTGTTGCCGAGGTCGAAGATTGTATCGTTGATTGCCACGGTGAAGGAGGGATTCTTTGTTTTCCACAGGGCGCTTCCTAGGCCGCCCTCTACGGCGCTTGATTGCCGGAAGGTCTTCTTGAGGATGATCCTGCTTCTGCAAGGTCACGGACCTCTTCTGAGGTCTCCCTCTACGGCGCTTCTGAGCCGGGGTGTGTTCTAGATTGTCTAATCTAGTCTCTTCAAAGCAGTTTTGGGCAGCAGTGGGCAGCAGTGGGGCTGATCATCGATGTTTCAGAGGTGAGCTCAGCGTTCTGGGTTGTAGCGTGGCTAGCTTCAGATGAAGGCACTGTCTCGAGTTGTTGAGTAACATTGGGGTTACTCTGGTGAGTAATTGCGGATTTACTCTTCCTGACATACGCAGGATGCATTTGGACCACAGACGTCTTCCGAGGTCTCCCTCTACGGCGGTTCTGAGCCGGAGCGTGTTCTAGATTGTCTAATCTAGTCACTTCAAAATCAGCTTCAGTGTCCTGGAAATCATGAGGATTATCGTCAGGAATAAGCACTGGTGACTGATCGACCTGAGCATTTGGAGTGCTCATTGGGGGTCGAGTTTGTCTATCGACGACTTGGGCAGCAGTGGGGCTGATCATCGATGTTTCAGAGATGAGCTCAGCGTTCTGGGTTGTAGCGTGGCTAGCTTCTGATGTAGGCACTGGCTCGAGTGGTT
This sequence comes from Andricus curvator, assembly GCA_932195095.1. NCBI lineage: Eukaryota > Metazoa > Arthropoda > Insecta > Hymenoptera > Cynipidae > Andricus > Andricus curvator. The sequence continues at coordinate 38,770 of CAKNYM010036570.1, read as the reverse complement.
GAGTAACATTGGGGTTACTCTGGTGAGTAATTGCGGGTTTACTCTCCCTGGAATGCGCAGGATGCATTTGTGTGGTGTGCACTTTCGTGATGCGATTACCTAGGTCTATTTCGTAGACTTCTCCACTGATTAGTCTGGTGATAGTAAATGGACCCTTTGCTAGGGGCGCTAGAGCGGCATTGAAACCATGAAATTTGTTAGAAAGCTCGTGACTTCGAACATAGACCTGATCGCCAACTACATATCTTGGTTTCGGGATCTTTGATGATCCTTTCACAGCTTTCTTCTGCACATACTCTGCCTGGTGTTGCCTTACTTGCACAATCCGGGTGTCCCTGGAAGCTAAATCGGGCGTCGTTGGGGGCGTAGGGAAGGTCCATTCACCTGGACGTTTGAGCGTTGTACCGAATAACACCTGGCTGAGTGTGAGACCCGTAGCATCGTTGCATCCTGTACGCGTGTTGTACAAGATCTGAGGGATATCGAGGTCCCAGTCTTTGTGAGGTCTTACGACGAGACGTAACCTCATTCCTTTTTTAATGTCTTGATTCCTCCGTTCCGTTGGGTTGGCTCGGGGGTGATACGTAGGAGTCGTCCAAGAAGCTGTTCCCCATCTTTCACATGCTTGTATCCAAGGGGGAAGGCCTCCACCCACCTCGAAAAAAGGTCAGTTACAACGAGTAGGCAGGTTTTTCCTCTTGAAGATCTGAAATAGGGTCCCACCAGATCTAGAGCCACTATTTCCCACGGGTTCTGGTGTTGCCGAGGTCGTTGCTGATCCCTGTGTGAGGTTCTGGTGGGCTTGCAGCATGCACAGAAACGGCAGCTTTGGACATATCTGCGTACATCCTCCCTCATTTTTGGCCAGTGAAAACGTTCTTTGATTACGCGAAGGGTTTCATCCATACCTGGGTGTTCAGCGAGTCCTGAGTCATGATAATCGTGAAGTACAAGTTCGCTGATATTAATAGGTACGTAAAGCAACCAAGGATTCGCAGATGTACTGCCAGACTTCCACAGGCCAGTTTCTTTCAAACGATATTATTCAAGGAAGGCGGTTGCCTTCGAGGAGAGACTAGATTGCTGCGATAATTTCCTTAACTTGCAGGCGATCCTGCTGATTTCTTGATCCATCTGTTGAGATGTAGAAATTTCTTCATACAGGTCGTTTCTTTTAATGGTAGCTAGAAAGGCTCTGTGAACTCTGTCTTGATTAGTTCTCTCAGGTGGAAGCATACGTTCTTGGTATTGGAGATCTTCCTTAAAATGTGGACCAGAAGGGCTTCCAGATAACGCCACAGGGAACTGATTCTGACTAGTCAGGCAGCGTTCCACGGTGAAATCGTATTCCCCAAGTAAGCAGGCCCAAAGCCCTAACTTCGCACGGGTGTCTTTGACGTTCTTTAACCAGAAGATTGCCTCGTTGTCGGTTATCAGAGAGAAGTGACGTCCCAGGAGGTGACAGGAGAACTTCTTCACGGCCCGTACAACGGCAAGACATTCTCGTTCATTCCTCTCATAACTTATTATGTTGCGCGAAGTGTCGGGTCGGGTCTGATAAAGGACAGCTCCTATTCCCACATCACTGGCGTCAGTCTGAAGGGTATACGGAACGTATGGTTCCGGTCGTCCGAGATGTAAGGGTTTTTTAAACAACGTCTTGATTTCCTCAAAGGCCACAGCTGCTTCTGTTGTCCAATTCCATCTGCCAGGTTGTTTTCGCAGTAAACTAGTGAGCGGCGCAGCGGTTGTGGAGAAGTGAGGTACATAATCTTGGATCCAACCGCAGATGCCGAGAAATTTCTGCAATTGTTTCTTAGATCTTGGAGGTTCTGCTTGAAGAACAGCATTCACGTGTTCAACTTGGGGTTGATTAGTATTAGGAGTTACCACATGGCCGCGAAATTCGATAGTGGTTTTCCCAAATTTGCTCTTCTATAAAGAACATTGGAGGTTATGCACAGTGAGCCGTTTCACAACCAGGTTGACGTGATGCAGGTGTTCTTCCCAAGTTTTGAAATAAATAATGATATCGTCCAAGTAGACCATACAAATCGTGTTGATATCACCAACTAGGACAACCTGTGACATCAACTGCTGAAATGTGCTTGGCGCATTTTTTAAACCAAAAGGCAGGACTCGAAACTGATAAGTGCCGCCTTGAGGTAAGGAAAAAGCAGTGTATTTCTTCGAAGACTCTTCCATTGGGACCTGCCAGTAACCGTTGCGTAGATCGATGGTGGAGAACACACAGGCATGACCGAGTTCCTTTAAAGTGTCCTGTATGTGTGGGACTTCTTGGGAAGTGTCTTTTGTGATGGTGTTCAAACGTCGATAATCCACGCAAAAGCGGGGTTTCCCATTTTTGCGAAACACAATCACAACGGGCGAACTATATTGAGAAGTCGAAGGTTCAATGATACGAGCGGCCCACATTTCTTGTACTTGGTCCCAGATAATTTTTCTTTTTTCAGGCGAGCATGGGTAGGGACGAAGTCGGAAGGGCTGATGACTAATTAGTTCAAGACGATGGTAAGTCGATGTTATTTGAGTAGGATCCCCAGACGGGTTTACAGTTTGCGGAAAGCGTTGAAGAATTCCTTGGAATTTGTCTTTAAACTGAGTTGGAACCTCGTCTAAGGCTACGATTATCTCTGGGTCACTGGCAGCTGCTGGGGGCGGAGAATTTACTAAATAAATGGTAAATCGATCTTCGTTGCCGACGTAGATACATCTGCTTGGCTTATCGTAAACTCCCCGCTGCTCCTCTATCCAAGGATCTCCGAAAATCAATGGACCATTGATCTCTTCGCTAACCAGAAAAGAGCTCTTTGTAGATCGACCACAAGCGCTGATTTCCAATACCAATTCTCCAAGAATTTGTAAAGAGACTCCGGATTTTGCTACGTCAACTTGTTCGTGAAAGGGCTCCATGGTCGTACACTGCCTTTCAGAAAGATATCGTGGGTGCACGAAGTTTTCCGTCGACGCACTGTCAAAGAGGGCCTGGACTTCAATTCCGTTGATGTGAACATAGAAGTGCGGTAATTGTCTCGATCGTCTCTGGGTTTTTTGGAGTCTTAGCGGGGGACGGGAGGCTCTGACGCCGTCCCCCTGCGCCAGTTTTCCGGAACTGATTTTTGGTTTGAAGATTCAACCTTTTTTTCGGACTGTAGCTTTTTTTTGCAAACTGGACAATCTCTATTGAAGTGATGGTCTGGACAGTGCCAACACTTCGGGAGCTGGCGTTGTGGAGCTTGTTCGACCGGTTCGGCACGACGTTCTGTTCTCCTGGAGCTGTGAGCCGTGTCTGTTTCGTCATATTCTGCCTCGACGGCTCTTGTCATTAGTGTAGCTAAGTTTGCTGGTTGTGAGGCGCAGATTCCTTGGTGGATTGATGGCCTCAGAAGCTCAAGCAAGGTGGCTACTATTGTTTGCTCAGTGGCGGTCGGTTGTAGTCGTCGGAAGAGAAGCTACTTCTTTTGAAGAAACAGTCCCACAGGTTCTTTCTCAGATTGGCGCTGAGAATAAAGCTGAAAATGTAAACGCCCTACAACAGTAGCACCATTGTATCGATGAAGGAACATCTCCCGAAAATCTCCCCATTCATACGGTAGCCCGCGATATGTGTCCCACCATCTTTCGGCATTACTTTTTAACGCTTGGTTCATAAGAGCGGTGCGTTGATTGGCAGGTGTGCCAACTAACCTGAAATGGTCTTCCATTTGCGTAAGGAATAAGATTGGGTCTTCATGATGACTTCCATGAAACTCTGGGATTGGTGGGGTAAGTGGTGGTCCTTGTAGAAAGGCTCGCCATTGCTGCCAATTAATAAGAGGGCCCTGATGGTTCGGAAACGGATCCTGGACTGGTGGATTCTGTTGAAGATTTGGTTGTTAGTTACGCTCCAAATTGACATGTGGATTCTCTTATTGAATCCCGTACAGATATCCAGGTGGATTCATGGCGAGGTTCACGGGTGGATTTATCCGCAAGTTGT